>QWTY01016485.1:0-16998 GCA_008033365.1 Pseudorectes ferrugineus
CCTTCCCTTCCCTTCCCTTTCTTAAAATTCTTTATCTGTCCAACATACTTAATAGAGGAATACTCTCAGCAATGTGTTGTCACTTAGCTTTCAATCAGGCAATGGTCATCAGTTACTTTGGATCATCTCATATTTATCACTCACTATTGTGTTAATTCTGCTACCTTGTCACCTTGTTCAAAAAAAAGGAACTGAAGATATTGTAGGAATAATGATATGTTAACAGACTCAATTCCTCCTAATAGGAAGATTTTAATGTATAATTTTTGTGTCCATAGTCAGGAATGTCTAACTCCACATTTGGGCTACATCAGGTTTCAGGTTGTGCCTTTAACTACATACAAAATCCCTACACTTAACACTCAGTTCCTATCAGTTCATATGATGCATTTTAAAATGAGGTAAGAACTATTATCTCCTGTTAAGGAGGTGGAAACCTGAGTTGCAATAAAATCATCAAATTAGTTTGCAATAGCAAACTAGAACCTGTCTTTCCTGAGTCCCAGTCTGGAGCACTGTCATAGTTGCCAAGTCATTCTGTCTTTGCACAAGCAGCATCAAGTGTACCTTTACCTTGTCACTGTTTCTCTCTTGCTTTCCAAAACCTGTGCCACTCATTGACAGCAAATGATATTTCAGGAGATCAGTTAGATGGGAGTGTGAATATGCTTGTCAGTTATGCATGGAGATATGGACTTTTATGTGCTGGCTGTCATAAATCTTTTTCTCTTGTAGTCCCTCCGTGAGACTTAGTCACTGCAAGTCATGTGTTACTTCCCCACTTTGTTTGAGCAAAATATCATTTTATCTACTTTTAAAATTCTCTTTATCATCTATAACATTACCACAATGGCTTTTCCTTAAAATCGATGGAAAAAACTGCCTTATTTCCTCCATTTTGCTTGTTTACTTTCATGGGAATCTGGATATGGCTATCGTACTTGGGATTTTTGTACATAATCTTATGGGTTATAAAGGTTTGACAAAGCAGAAAAACAAAAACTGATCAGAATTGTTTTTCATCCATCAGCTGTGAGAACTGAAATAAGCTGGTCTTAGGGAGCTCTCTGCATTTTCTCATGTTTGGCCGTGATACATTTTATTTGTCTGGCTTATGGGATCAGCTCGTTGAGTTCTCTGAAGAGACATTTATTCATAAAGCTTAAGTACATAACTAAAACTAACTTGCATATAAAAATCCATGCAAATTCACCCTGAGGATTCTTTTTAAAGTTACTCCTTTGCTTAGCCCAAGGTCTCAGTGTTTAATAGATTACAGCTCCCTGAAAGAAATCTTGCCATAATGTCCATGTTGTAACATTTTCAAGATGAAGACATTTCCTTTACCCTCAGATTTGGCAGTTGTACAAAATTTGCATCTGGTTTGCAATTGTACAAAATTTGCATCTGGTTTGCAATTATTTGTCTAGCTTCGGTTTTCAGTCTCCTGCTAATTACACAATGACCAAATTTCTGTCTCCTTATTTGGATGTGCAGAAGGGACAAAGAAGGTACTCTTCATGGACAAAACTTTTGGGTATTATGATTTGAGGTGATGAGAGGGACTCAGAATTGGAACTCTTCTTTTCAAAAGTGCTCTAGGCAGTGACAAATGAGAAGGCTGAAAATAGGATATTGATTCCTAAGTCACTAAATCTCCCCCTTGTGCCAAGGGGCAAAGCAGAACCTTGAAAAGGATTGAACATCTCTTCCCTGAATAGCTGTGTGCTGAGTGTGATATAATGATTTCAGGATGAAAGGCCCCTTTGTTGCAGGATTAGGTGAGATCACACAGAGAGACTCAGGTTAGCTGTAATCGTGACAGTCAGGAGTGAGGAAATTGCCTTTATCAGACTCCACTATCTTACACAGCCCTCTCTGCTTTTCCCTGCAGAATGAAAACATTCACATTAGCCAAAGTTGCCTTATTTATCTCCAACAGAAAGGGATTTTCCCTTCCCTTTACAACATGTACTTCTCCCCACATTTCTACGTATTATTAATACAATTGTTATTAGAAACCCATCGAAGAGCCAGAGCCCTCAGCGGTACTTAGTGGGCATAAACAGACCCCAGAAAGATATTTTTTAGCATTTTAAAAATAATCTTTAAATCCCCATTTCTACTAATTTTTTAGGCATTTAAAAATTTGCTTTAAAACTCCATTTGTACTAATTATGTGGATGCCTGGAAGCATAAGCTGGCTGGGTTCATGGTTTCTCCCCTTGCCTGTGTAGGCACCTATGTCAGAGCCTGGCAAGGTATTCTGCTGCTCACTTACAGCCTGAAATTTGACAGCCCCATGAGAAAGGGGGAAGAGAAATAGAGTAATCTCTATGGATCTGTATCAATAAAGCTTTGGTTTGTACCCTTCCCACTTGTTGAAGGAGGGGGAAATACTACAGCACTCTCAAAATTTTAGACTCACAATGGAAAAAAGTATGCTCAGCCTCTCCATTTCTTGAGCTTTCCAACTGGAAATTTTCCTGTTTTACGTTTTCAAGCTGCCCATTCTTCATAAAAATCAGTAGCTGAGAATCTTCTAAAGGGTAGTGGAACAGAGACACCTGAACCTCACTGAAAATTATCCCATAGTGCTGATAGTACCACTTTGGAAAGCTGGGTAGTCACTTGTGAAATATAAAACCAAATGTGGTATGCTTTGAGTAAAGCTGGTGTTATTAGCACATGGAGTACATTAAAGATAGAATCTTTCAGTACTGGAGGAAAACACACATCAGAAGCAACCAAGGTAACACGGTGTGTCTCTCCTGTGTTACATAGCAGGGAGTGTGTACTTTGTATACACGGAGCCCTCCCTGACCACTGCAGGATCTCTGTAGTCTGATTTGAATAGACATAAACCTGAAGTGGGAACAGCTGGATGCTTTGGGGCAGTATTTCAGTGGTGTCATCCATCTTAAGCTAAGCAGGCTGTTTGTACTGGACATCTTCAACTTAATCAGGATTTGAACAGAGATCTGCTGATAACTGGGCAGATTTTAGCAGGCCAGCTATTGTCCCAACAAGATGTAATAACATAGATTTGTACTGTTAATCAAATGCAATTTCTGTTTAGTTTGCAGAGATGAAGACATATTAAAGCCTGAAAGAAACCTGCCAAAAAGATATAAATACCTCCTTGGAAGTAAGGAGCAGATCAAATGAAATCTTTTAATGAATGGCATAAAGGTCTAAATTTTATTCCCATCTGTAGCTGTTCAGCCTCCTCAATACGCTTACACTGGTGATCTTCCCTTGCTTAAAATCGTCCCGGGTTCCTGGTCTCCACTATAAGCACCTCCGCATCAGCAAGGTAATCTATTTTTGGGTTTTTTTTGATTACAGATTACATTCCCATTAATGATCACATATTCCATGTTGAACGTGTAGAGATCGGGAAATGATACAGCTCTTCTAATTCAGATATAGCTGGAGAGAGATTTTGTGACACTGACAGTGGGAACTCATTTTGAATCCTCCTTTCGAGGATGTGCTAAAGGCAGACACAACAAGACCAATATTTACACAACTGCATTTTGGTATGGCCTTGCTCTTGTAGTAAGAAAAGGGGCTACTTTTTTCGGGAATGAATATTTGAGTTATTTTTGTCTTTTTATCCAGTAGCATTGCCCAGAATGGTCCACTAGCATAGTCATGAGCACGACAGCTGACAGCAATCTGATCTGTGGGGATTGGTAATCAGGTGCTAGACTTTCCTTCCAATCCACATCTCAAAGAACATCTGCAGGCATCAGGAGGAGGGCAGTGGGCAGGCCAAGGACAATTGTAAATGGAAAAGTTATGCAGTATTATCTGAATTATAATTAAATCACATTAGTCATGCTCCACTGAACATTCAGTGTTACTGTTGAATTTGCATGATAGAGGCATTAATTCTCCTTGGGTAAACAAGTACTCACTGCTTGTCAGTGGTCTGGCTTCTCATCCTCAGGCTGATTGGAAAAATGGGTACTTAATCACCTCATTGCTCTCTACTGTGTTTTCTGATGGCTCAGTGCTTTTTGCTTTGAAAAGTGTTGCTGTTTTCCCAGAAGACCTTCAAGAAATCCATCCCCCAAACACTCAGAAAAACTAATAGATGACTGTACGAGGGTCATTCTTCTAAACTTCCTTGGTCATCTTTGGCAGCAAATACATGAGCTGCTCATGTATTTGCTGCCAAAAACCAACAACGACCAGCCTTTGGTGCAGCACAGAGAGTCTGAATTCGTTGCTTACTGGAATTATTTTTTAAAAATACTAAGAGCTTCCTCCCCTAATATCTTTTCCTTTGACTACACCTCCCATTGTAGAAGTGAAAATTGTTTCTGTTTTTATGTGTAAACACTGCTTTTTAATCCAGAAAGGAAGTCCTTCAGGATAATTTCAATCACAGCTCAGCTACTAAACATTAACTCTGTGGCGATGTCTGCTACACTCGCACAGCAGGTGAACATTATTGAAGTCTCTCTGGCTTTATCCTCAGGATTTCAGAACAGTTTTCCTAGTAAGATCTCATGTTACTGTGCTCTGAGAAATCACAGAATGTCCAAGGCCTTTGACAGAATCCTCTTTGCTCATTGGTGTGGAACCAGTGATGGAAATGTGGATGTTGGTTGTACTTTCACTGGCTGGATGCAATACTAAGGTTCAGAACCTTAGTTTGTTCTTAGGGCTCTCACAACCCTTTAATTCTTGCTAATGAGGAGGATTTAAGCCCCAAGAGAGTATCATGACAGGTGGTAGTAAATAATCAGACAATCACCTATTTCAATAAAAAATAGAAATCTCATAAAATAGTTTAAGTAAAACATGTAATTAAAATTATGTAAAACAGAAACGGGTTTTTCCCCTGGTAAAGAAAATGCTCATCAAAAATATACTTTCAACCGTTTTTTTTTCACTTACGGAAACTCCCTATTCTGATCAAGGTCATGCAAGTTGTTGTGTATCAGTTTCCTTTTGATGAAAACTTGACTAGGGTTTTTCTTTGTATGCTGTAAAACTTTTTAAAGGCTTGCTTAAAATATATTGCACAAACATCTAATGGCAGAACCTTTCTTCGTTCATTCTGTACCAATGACAGGACGATGGCATATCCAATATAAATATAAGGCATGGTAATGGATCATAGACAAGTTATTGTTCAGCGACTTGCACTGCAAATTAAAAGCTTTGACTCACACAAGCAATCTCTTACATGTCTTTACAGGAATCTTGAATTTATAATAGGCCTTCTTACAATCACTCAGTTCATTAAATATATTCATTAAAAAGTAACAGATGGCTATTAAGAGGATTAACTTGGTCATCAACAGTTGTAACTTGCATTTAGTGATGGGTGAAATTTCTGTAGACAGCTCTAGTGCTTCTGCATATAGGTTTACTCACACCTCTGTCAAACCCCTTATGATCTGACAACATGGCACAAGCAGCAGCCTGCTACCACAGAGTAAATTCAGTTGTAAGGAATTTGACATGACATTGGAAAGCTGCAATTGCAATAGAGATTGAGACCTTTGTAAGGTCTCATAGGGAAATCTTTACTAGAAGATAGTGTGCTTCACAGAGTGGAAGTTTGCAAAGCCTCCCCAGAAAGAGGCAGGGAGTGCCAGTGGATACAGGTGCGTGTATCCACTGTGGGCTAAGCCAAATGTCCCAGGAGCTTAGAAGCAAAAGGTTTCCACTGACCCATTCTGGCATCTGATCCTACAGTACTGGTGTGTGGCTGAGCTGGAGAGCTGCAGCTATAAAGGGAGTAAGCCTGGAACTCCATTGCAGAAAAGGAAACAAAATAACACCCACACACAACAGGCTTCTGCAGGATGTTCTGCAGGCCTGGGGCAGGGTAAACTTTTTTAGCATGTGTGATTTTTTTGTTTTTGTTTTTTTGACCATAGCTGTCTTTATTAAAAAACTTTGAGACTTTTAGTAAAGAAAAGGTCTAGACACAATTTGTCCAATTTGCTTTTAAATCAAGGATTCTCCTAGACAAATATGAACTGGGAAATACCATGTTGTAACTACAATGGCATCTTCAATTTGTCATGGCTTTTTGACTTGTGGTATAAATAAAATGAAATCAATGAACAGATTTAAACTAATGTCATACACACTCTTTCCTGACATACGGAAAATTATTGTTTTGTTCATACTTAGTAGCTTCTGATCTTTCTGAAATGGTCTGTATCCATTCTGCGTGTCATCAACAGTGTCAAATACTGAACACATCAAACTACTCATCGTTGAATCAGAGAGGCAGGATCAATAACCTAAGAAAACTGCAGCTGGCAACAAACTAGCTTCTTTCAACTGCAATCCTGTTGCTGCAGTGATCCTCTAGCACAAATATGAGCTATAGGCTGCTTAAAATTTTTGCATGTATCTGACAACAGCTATTAAGGTGTAACAAATAAAGATGATCAGAGTCTGAGCTGACACCAGAAAATTCTGGTTTTCAGCCTAAAACTCAGATGTATGCTTACTTGTCTGCTCATTTGGAAGATGAAGGTGAGGTGAGCTGAAACAAGCAGTTCTTCATACAACACTGTAGGCAACCTTTTTTCCAGGTGTAGTCTCACCAAACTACTGCTAAGAATTCGCCATCCCACATATGCTTACCTTTGGGGACTGACAGGGAAACTGTGGGAATGATGACTATCTCCTTGTTTTGAAACCAGGTCAAAACAGGTCGGTGACAATGAGATATCTAAGTGGTGGCATTTTCTGCAGGAAATTCTTTACATGGTCTCAAATGTGCTTAAAATGCCATCTGAATATATGACTGCTTGGATAAGCGGCCATTTGCTCTCCACCCAGGCTGTGGGACTAAGCGGTAAATGAACAGGAGCATCAGCTCATGCCAGTGAAGGACCTGACCCTGCAGGGTTACAAATGAAGCTCCAGGGAGCCCTTTAGGTCTGGCAAGGACAGACGGGTGCTGTTTTCCAGGGGCACTCTGGCTGTATCCGAGCTGTCCCGTGCGCGAGCACTGGCACGTGCACCGACACCAACGCGACACTGCAAGCGGCCACCCTCTATGACTGCAAGGATGAAACCTTCCTTCTTAACTGCCTCAGCCAATACGTAGTTACAAATTTTGCGCTTCAGTCCTGAACACACAACAGATTAGACCCATCACAAACTCTTACAGATCAGAGGAAGTCAACATTGTTACCCACTAGGGTTCAGACATGGCTCTACTGTTACTACACAAAAGGTGATCTCCACGTAAACCAGGTATTTCTGCAATCATAAATTCCATCACTTAAACTAAAAAAAAGTCTGTAATAAAATTAAACACCCAGGTATCTAAGTGCTCTAATACCACAGAGCTACCTCTGTCCTTCAACGAAGATGTTTAACATATGGATCAACATGTTTTTCCAGACCAAAAGAACAGGAATTTAGGTTAATTTAATAAAAAAAATAAAATATGGAATAACATTGATTTTGGCCAATATCAATTACAACAGAACTACCCTATTTTACAAATAACAACTGAACATTTTACACATGTACAGTATTTTTTTCAGTAAAAATGGATTTTGTTATAACAATGTCAGTTTTTTTTTAAGAAAACAAAGTTATTAATTTCTTCTCTATAATAGTGTTAGAGACATTTGTAAGTATCCAAACAGATTCTTTACAATCCATTACATAATTAAATCTCAATAGTGAATATATATTTATATATAACATATATAATATTAACTTAAACTTTGAAAGCATTATGTTCTATTTAAACACGCTATACTGAGAAATGAGGCAGTAACAGACTAGTAGTTAAACTAGCACAAATTTGAATGTTTATCAGGAAATTTGTAATGGGCACCAAAGGAGCTTGACTGCACTCTGTTATACTGAACCAGGTTGTAAAAGTTTATCTGCTCTCTGCTAAAGAGGACATTACCTCTAAAAGTTTGTATTCATTTGTTTGTAAAACATCCACAGTCATTTTTGATCCCCTTTATTTTCCAGGATTTACATGCTTAAACAGCTGCAATCCATTTTCTGTTTGTATGTCCAGGAAAGCTAACTGAGAAAGACACTTTGTATGTTTTAAGTATTATCCCCAGTAAACAGTATCTTTGAAGTTCAATTTTCTGTTTTCTGTGAAATGACTGTCTTTTGAACAGTATGCTGAGTGAAACTGAAGAAGATAAATTAAACAGAAATTTGTACTGGCAGCCATGTGCCTGGGCAGAAAAAGAGTGAGGCTGGGGCCACTTCTCTTACCACTCAGGACCATTTTACAGTGAGGTAACTCCATTGGCCTTAGCAGGACTATTCCTGCTGAAATTTCTATTGTGAGCAGTTAAAAGCAGATTCAGGCCCATCCACGACACCAAGAGAACCACTGATTTATTGCCCTATATGCAATTATTCCTGGAGGTGTATTTGGCACAATTATAAATCCAGTCCTGTAAACACATCCTGTCATATATAGTCACACTGGCATTTACATATGGGCACTATGAAATAGTTCCACATATCTGTATGATAATATCCCCTTTTAAAATGAACATTACAAGACAACAATAATTTATGAATACTTCTTACATGTTAGCAATGTTTTCTGACTTCTGAGCATATACATTACTCTCACTTATGCAAATCAAGAGAAGTAGTATATTCTAAATTTGTCCATTACAGGAACAATGGTTTTTTATGTTTATTTGAAATAGCTTTGACAATTTAAAAAAATAAAATAAAAATCCTAGCGTATCTGTTAATAAGCCACCTGTCTAAAAATGAAATCTATATGACCAAAACCACATTTTGGGCAAACAAATATACATACTGCATGTGATACAAAAAATAGCATACAGCAGAGGAAGTAAGAAAGAAATGTGTGCAGAAATGTTCACTTTCCATTTTTTAAAATAGTGTTACAAAAGGGGCAGAACTTAGTCCTGCACTAATGATGTTTCTGATCCCCTCAGGAACTCAAGTTCCCCCTGTCAATACATACAGCACAAAAAAAGACTAAAGCAAATTTTTTTGTATTGTTTAGTTTTAATCCATGTAAACTTGTGTTGTATTCTTGAAACACTCTTTAAACATCTTGAAGTGGAAAGAAGCAGGAAAGAAGGGAAGAAAAAGGACCTTCAAAAACAGGAATAATCCTAAGATTGACAGGTAATCAAATCAAGAGTTAAATGTTAATTTTGGCATCAAATGCTTTGGTCACACAATACTGACTCTGTGATCCTGGATGCTCAGCTCTAGACAACCAGTTATGAAAGGTAGGCGTGTTGTAGTTTTTCCATTTAAGTTCCAACGAACAGTTCGCCATCTCCCCAGACAAAGAGGGGGGAGAGGGAGAAAGGTGGCTTGCTTTCTTTTTCTTTTTCTTTTTTTTTTCCTTTTTCAGTAATACGGATTAATCTATAAGTCTACAAGAGGAGAGGATGCTGGGAGGTGTCAGTTCACCCCTTTTGTTTACATGTTCTGCAACACAATTGCTGAAGCACTTTCCTCTGGCAGAGATTGTTCTTTTTCACCAGCATACAGAATCCTCCCTCGGCCCAGGACTCTTCCGTAGCTTCCAGAGGGTAGCAGCAAGAGAAGGAGGGGAGGTTGAAGGTTTGGAGAGCATGGCGTGTACAATGGAGGAAGGTTTAATTGGTCAGACATGCAGATTTGGTTGAAGAGACCATTCAGGAGCAGGTAGCAAGTAGGAAATTTGGTCCATCAAAAGGAATTTCAGTCAACAGCATTTTTTTTTTTCAGGAAGAGATATTGTGTGGTCCGACAGGGAATGATTGGTATCCATTTATGAAAAGGAAAAAAAGATTAGAAAGAGAATAATTAGAATACAGTGATATTTACAGCAAAGGAATTTGCTCTCAATTTTTATGAATTAAAAGAATAAAACAATCAAACAACAGAAAAAGAGTAAAACATTCTCAACAGAAATGTAAATCCTGTACACTGAGTTGATTGCAAGGCACTGAAATGAGACCCTCTCTGCTTCTGCAAATTAACAGAAAAAATCCCCCGGACCCTTCTGGACTTTCCTTGTTACCCCAGACTGCTGAGAACACGTGCTGTGTGGTGTGACCCACCACGGTGCATTGCAATTGCCTGAAGGCCTGCACATCCATGTGTTGCCCTTCCATGAGAGCTGCATTTGGAATAATGGTGGTGAGAGTACTGAGGTGGGGTGTCCTCACTCTCGGGCCACTACAGTGTATGTGATTGAGGCTGCAAGTGTACAGATGAAGGTGGATTTATCCCAGCCGTATTAAAGACCAAACTGGTATCTCAAATGTTTGCATTGCAGAAATCAATTGCAATACCATATTAGCATTACACTTCTTCATTTGTCTATCTATATCTGTCCACTTCTGGACTTGCTTTAGACAATAACTCTTCCAATGTCCGGACATGAAAAGGTCTCATGACTAGGTTACCAATACCTGCAACGTAACTTTACAATGATCAGGACACTTTTCACCTGTGCTCTTTCTTTTTTCTTTTTTAAGTCTTTTTTTAACTCTTAGTAAATCCAGTGGAAATAAGCTGGACCCAAGAGTCGTTGTTAGCTTTTACTATATCTGATGTCTATATCTGATCTTTGTTCTGATATGATTTTCCTGTTAGATTGCACTTGTTGGGCTCCTATTTACAAGTCATTCACATGGTAACATTTTTAAGGAAGCACAGTGTTATGTGTCTCTGTAATTGTGGCATTTAAAAGGAATTAATATTAGTGAATAATTAAGCCAATCATATGCAGTAAGAAGGCTATCTTGGTTGCCACAGGGAATTTGGAGGAAGTTCAAATCTCCCCCTTAAATTGCATACTCCCTATTTCAGAATTCTTTTTTTCTCACTACCCTTTCACACAAGTCAAGCAATACTGCAGGCACTTTAAATCGTTTTTACTTACCAGCATTTTCACAGTTTAAAGTGGTGAGATGGATAAATGTAATTCTATTAATAGTACTCTAGGGTCCTCATATAAAAATCTGTTGAAAGCAATGGCTTTTGAAAAAATGCTAAGGAAGGAAAAGTAGGTTGTTGGCAAGGCGAAAAATTATTTTAGGAAAATTCAGGTAAAGTGGATGTGACTAATCTTGCTAATACATGCAAATGTAAATTTCTCCTTTTCATACGACTGAAAAATTTAAAAAGTAACGTAGACGTGACTCAAAAGAAGAAGAGAAGCAGGCCAAACCAACCCAATACATGTAAAAGAAGAAGCTGGCAGTGATAAATGGACCTTTTCAGAGACTTGCACTCACCATCCTTGCATACTGTTCCAACGACACAGACACCAGTGTCTAGGTTATAGCCACTTGGACAGCTCGTACAGTTTCTGTCTCCTGGGCCACTGCAATCCAAACAGCTGGCATCGCACCTAAGAGACAATGGCAGGCATTGGTCTTCTGGCCTCACCAAATATAAGACTTCCTAGGAGACCTCTTTGGTATTGCAAAGGACTCGTTTGTTCTTTCTAGAGGTATCAGGTACTATAATATTACTGCTGCTAATTATGATAACAAATAATTGACTACCCCTGCAACTCCGTCCTGCTTCTTTCCATCAACAATTTTCTATTCAAGCTTTTTTACTACAGAGCTGCATTATTCTAGTGCTTTGAAACTATGCATAAATAAATAAACAAAAGTATCAAGCTGATGGTGCATACATGTGCCAGAAAGGCACAAACTAAAGCTACAGGATAGAAATGACTGACGTGATGCCCAGTCCCTTCATCACCCATCTCTCTCCATCATATTTTCATCACATATTGATTGTCTTTTTATGTGGAATACACTGAAACACACGGTGATTCCCTTCCTGCCCTGAACTCAGATCTGAGTTAATAAAAAATGATTCCAAATGGCAACAAATGATATTTGTTTAACAAAGAATGGAATAGAAAAGAATGTTCCTTCCTTGCACAGCACAACTTTGTCCAAGATTTATCCAGCCATTTGTACACTTGAGTCAGGTAAGCTATTCTGGACAGTAGTTTAGAAATAAACCTGTGCTATGTTTGTGAATATGCAGTGGAAGAACTGAAACAGTCTTTATAAATAGTAATTAACTTTCAATGAAAAACCCGTAGTTTGATTATTTTTGTTTGCTATTAAGAAATACAGATCCTCTGTCAGATTTGTAAGTTTTACGCTTCTGTGCAAATCTACTTACACTCTCTCTACAGGCTGTTTTAAAGTGAAGGTCACACACATATACCAGAAAAAATACTTTTATAAGACCTGTATGAATATAATCATCATCATCATAATAACAACAATAATAGCTTTTCCTTCATTTGCTTAGCATTCAATAATTTTTTGTACTTTTTGAAGTCAGCAGTATTTTATCTTCTAATAAGTATGATCATTTTCAACACAGTAATAGCTAATATACTGCCAAATATACTAGTATTTGTATGTACTAATATAGTACTGCCTGATATACTGCCAGGTATATTCGCCACTGATCATACCTTTTGCAGCTTTTGTATCCGCTTTCAGTGGAGTGATCAAGGTAATAACCACTACTACAGGACTGCACACATCTTCCATCTTCCATGAAATAACCCTGTGTGCAGTTTATACAGGCATCTACTCCAGCACCTTAGTCCAAAGAGAAATTGTTAGAAGGTAGGTACATTGTCAGAATAAACAGTTACGTAACTTCAGTGTATTTTTTTCTGAAATAAATGACTGCAGTTCTAGAGCTCCCACAAAATCTACCAGTCATTATTCCATCCCTGGAAGAAAATGGAAGGCATTACTGGAAATCATATTATAAGTTCTACCAAAATAAAAAAAAAAAAGAAAAAAAAAGGAATATATGAAGTCTTTCAATTAAAAACCTGGATTTCCATGCTAGCTGAAAGAAGTTTGCCATATTTAAAATGTAATTAAAAGCTAGTAAGAGGATGAAGGATTCACATGTAAACAATCATGTTGTATTGTAACTGTGACATAGTGGAATAAAATCAGAGGTAAAATCATACAGGAATGAAAATTATGCAGACAAATATCAGTGGGGTACCTGCACATGTTGCACAGGAACGGTGGCATGGTTCACATTCTCTGCCATTGTGGTATTTTCCTTCTTCACAGCGGATGGCGCATCTGGTGCCATGCAAACTATTGTAAAAAGGAAAAAAAAGCACAGGGCACATAACGGCAACAGAGGACAACAAGATTGGGCACAATCCAGTAATCCTCTTTTAATCAAAGAACAACACCCATATTAGGATTCATCAGCTTCCTTCACCGGGTATATTTTATAAATTTAGAGACACCAATCACTTAAAGAGGGAATGCAAAGCAGTTTTGCCTGTGGTGAAGTAAAGAAGCTTTTTACAAACTCTTTGTAAATACTACCAAGTAATAGGGGACAGACAAAAAATTAACAATGATAAACAGCACTAAAAATTCAGGCACGTAAAATGCAATTATCCACCAGGAATTTGGCACAGGGTCAGCATTAAAAAAATGCTAAGGGACTTGTTAACTGAATGCCAGTTCTGTGTGGCTTGTGAGATTTGTCAAGATTACAGCTGGAGGTATTCTGCCTGCAGGCACTTTAGAGAGAGCACAAAAATGTGAGTAACAGAGGAAAACAAATAGCATAAAGAGTCATATTTTCATGCATTCCTTGAAGTAGCTGTTTATTGCTTTCCTGTTAAAAGGTGCCTATAGCAGTTTGTTAGGGTTTAGGTTTTGTTTGTTTCTTTGAAATTATTTGTTTTTTAAACTAGGACTTCTCTGCCATGTTTACCATCTTCTGCAGAACCTCAGAATTCATCCAGTTTAACACTTTTTCTAAAAATGCTCATCAGCTCTGGGGTTTATTGCTCTGAGTGCTAACCATGTTTTTACAGATTGGATCCAGCAAAAGTCAGGTAAGCTCAGCACCACTGGAAGTTTTCAAGGGTGTATTCAGTCTCAGTTTAGAAAATAAACTAGTAATTCAACAAAACTTCACAACCCCTGCTTTTCTCTTATTTTTCCTCAGTGACACACCTCGAAGAGCTTTACAACACACATAGCATTATCATGTTTTTACGGATGGGAAAATAATTTACCCAAGTTTATTTAATGGGCCAGTAATGGAGCAGATCTGGAATCCAGGCCTCTCAAGACCCAGTCAAGGAAGGCCCTGCTCATTGATACCTCTCCCAAGAAAATGCAGGAAGTTTTGAACAACTATGGAATATGAAATGCATGTCCTGAAAGGCACCATTTATCTGGTATACCCACACATTTTTAAAAAATGTTACCAAAAAACTACTCTCAATTTGCTAATATTGCCCAAGAAAACATGAAGGTTGGGTTTTTAAGATTTTTTTAATATTTCAATTTCAATAAAGGAATCCAGCTATTGATGTTCTAGAAGCAAACATTCAGCTTTTACTAAGAGATGAAAATCCACTTTAATGGAACATGAAACCTCAGTGTTAAAACATTAACACAATGCTTGTATTCAAAAGAATCCCTACAGATACTGAATATTTTCTTGTGGCACTAAGCCAGCATACAGTCTGTCATGGATATTATAAGATTTTTGACCTTTGCTACTTGGATCAAAAGGTTATTCTTTATAAAGGAGCATGAAATGTGTACTGCTGCTTTGTACGTTTTACCTATCATTTTCAAGAATAATTAAGTTCCTCTCTGAAGAAAAAATCTCCACTGCAGTTTAAAATACACTATCACTGTACTGTAATAGAATTGAGCCTCAGGTACTTGAGGTAAGTGAATGACTGGATACATGAAGAAATACAATAAAGATAAGAAAATAATTTCTAACTACCACATGAATGAATCAGAAAGACTAATATGATTCATTAGCTCTACTTCTAAAATAATCCTTGACTGACATATTGTAGGTCAAAAAATTGAAGAAGCCAGCTTTCCACATGACTGTGGCTTTTATGTTACCTGAAATGAAAGGCCTTCCAAAAAATATGTTCTTAGCCAAACTGGCACACAGGAACACTAATACAGACTAAACAGCATTGGAACAGATGAAATGAGGGCCATGTAAGGTTAAATAGCTATCTGATGTTCTCCATTGTGTATCTACAGCCTTGTATACCTCTTCAGATACTATGTTTAGAGACATCCATCATTTCCTTACCTTAGGCCATGTCTGCATTCTGTGCAGATTTGGAATTCAACACAGGTCTTGCAGTTTTCACTACATTTTCGACAAACAATCTTATCTACAAGAGAAAAAAAGAAAACAGCCCAGAAAACCTTGGTCAGTTTTGTTTGATAAAATTGTATGAATATAGTATTGCATGACTTACTGCTTTCTAGTTTGACATCAACATCAAGCTAGACTAACATCAAAATTCTGCCTATCATTAGCTTTTACCATCACATATCAAATGGTTTACAACATTTCTATACATTTGAAGTTATAGTTGCACCCTGAGAAAAATATGTTTTGAGGCCATTAAAAAATTTGCATAAACATTTAAAATTTACATTCACTATTTATAACATGGACTTAAGTCACCTTCTCATACAGCAGTGATATGCAATAATGATTGCCATGTGTTCTGGAGACTGTCCTGCAATCTTACCCTTTCCATGCAAGCAGTCTGTCCTGTCTTCCTGATTTGGTGCTAAAAGACACACCTGCATAAACAGATCTGATCTTAACAAAGTAAATACATAAATTACTTAACACCTGCCTTTTTATCTCTAGAGATCCCTTCTTTAAGAAATGTCTCTCTCTCTTCAGCCCTGCTGTCTTTTGACACGTAGTGACACATACCCTTCTGAGAAGAAAAACTTAATTTTCCCATTTAATCCTAAATTCTCATCTATCCGTCTTAGTTTGCGTGGAGAAGAGTTCTCTTTACTGTAGTTCTCACACAGTGAAAAAGGAGGAATTAAGGTAGGACCTGTTTTTACTAATTCTCAAAAACAAACACACAGCTTCATGCTGTAGAAAGCAAAACGTTAGGTACCTAGGTGAACAAAGCTCCTGAGAAGACATTTATCTTCTAAGGAGTGTCTAAAGATAACAAAAGTCACTGCAGTTTTAAGCACATGTTTGAATACATGTCTAACTACTTTTGTTAGCCAAAGCTGGAAATTAAACATGGACAGTCTACTTGGCAATCACAGGAGGAAGCTGAAGGCAGGTATCTATCATGGCTGAGGATTACTGCTCTTGGGCAGTCACATCACTCTGTAGGTGTGTCTTAGGTCTGTCAGAAACATTATTTGCAACCATGTCACAGCTGAAGAGACTATTTTTCTTAGAGCTCTGGTTCACTGGCCACGGCCTGTTTCTCAGCTCTCACTTCTGGTGCCATATAATCTAGCTGAATGGGGAATTCCTCATGGTCAGAATGTGGGTGCTGTCTGTCCCTTTCCCAGGTAGTGATAACCTGTTCTGTCCTTCAACTGACTTGCTCTTGAGCTGCCCTAGTTCTGCTACTGTTATTCCCAGACACCCCCAGCTGAAAAGACATCCTGCAATAAGTACGGTTTTTAAAATAAAGGCAGATTAATCAGGACATTCTTGATCACACTTGGCAACAATTCAATAAAAGGAATAGGATAAGAGATAGATTCATCAACATACACTTTTCCTGCTCATAAGCATTCCAGCAACCTCCCCAAATCAAATTCTGTAGCCCACAATACAAAACCAACAAGAAATACTAACTCTTATCCAGGTAAAACCCATCAGGGCAGTTGGTTATACAGCTATTGGTTACTTCATTCAGGTAGTAGCCAGATTTACAGGTCATGCACTGGTCATTTTGGCCTCCAACACAGGTTTCACAATTGGGTGAGCATTTTTTACATCGTTTCTTGTCTGCATTGTAGTGACCAGGTGGGCAGGTCGAAACACAGATCCTGCAGACAGCAGGGAAGAGAAGGCAGAATTGTTAATGAAATAACCTGCCACCACATTCCTGGACCATGACTGCAAAGCAGAAGTATTTCTCAGCATTGTTGCTTTTCTAAGGATCATGTGTTTACTAAGATATAA
>QWTY01016485.1:17231-46097 GCA_008033365.1 Pseudorectes ferrugineus
GGAAAAAAAAAAGGTGGGGGGGATATAATCAGAGAAGGGTTTTTCAAAGCTGTAGTTTAAATTCTGATTAGCTAGGGTTTGGGGTTTTTTTAATTCCAAAGAAAATTTTTTAAAGTCAGGGGAAAATGAATTATCCACAACTGCAATGAAAAGAAAAGGAAAGAAAGTTAAGATATATACCAAGAAATCAATGAAGTAAAGTTTTTTTTCTCTTTGTCTTACCTTGTGTTGTTTTTAGATTTGTAGTAATAGTGCAGACAGTCAGTACAATGATCTGGTCCTGGCCCATCACACCCTACTTTACTGCATTCTGCATTGCAGGGACCTGTAATAAACAGAATACAGAGGGAAAAAGGGATTAAAACTTCTCATTTAGTACTTGGGACACCTTAAAACACAGTCCTTTATTGCAGAATGCAATTACTCTGTTTTCCTGTGTTGAGGACTACATTTAGTGCAGGTAGCTCAGTTTGCTGCCTGCAGTGTGAGCTCAAGATTGAGCTCTGGGTGGCAGAAGCTCCAAGCAAGAGGCCATGCAGACCCTTCACATAAAAAAGGACACGGGGATCTGTGGCACCGGTCAGGTGACCGGACACTTAGAGACACAGCAAGAGCCAAACACCCTGAGACTTTCATGCACTTAAACTGTAAGGGTATAAAAGCCCAAGGTTTCCCTTGTTCAAGGTCCCTCCTCAGAGGTACTCAGCTCAAGCTGTTATTTTGTTATTTAGTTATTGCACCAAGATTAAATTATTCCAAAGATCGGGGAGTCTAAGACTCTGCTATGGGAAAACCAGGGTTGAGCTAGTAAGGGAACCTGGTCTGACTGTGTGAGTGTGGGGTGTGTAGCTGTGAAGGGGCCTCGGTCCTAGCTCAGGTGTTGAGAGTATGACTGCCAGAGTGGCTCCTCGATGGCTGGACAGGGAGGTTTCCTGAATACCTGCTTGATTTGAATTCAAAAATTAAAAAAAAAAAGGCAAGCTTTTTTAACAAGTATGGCATCCTTGTTTTATTTGGAAATGTGCGAAGGCTTCTGTAATTCATAATTAGGAATGATTAGCAAAATAACTTATAAAAAGCAGGAAAATATAAATGATGAATATTATGATCAGTGGCTACTCTGGTTACTGAGTGGGTATCAACTGGCCCAAGGTCCAAGTGGCCACCATGACCCAATGAACCAGACACCGAGGCCCCAATGCTCTGTGCTGCTACATGCTGCAAAAGCCTCAGCTAGTACTCGCTGATTTGCAAGTCCTCCATCTCACCTGCACTCATGTTAGCTTTGATAATGCTTGTGGATCTGTTCCAACTCAAGATATTCTATCATTTTGTTCTTACAGTTTTCAAATAGATCCTTTCTGCTATGGGAGGAGAGAACCATCAAGTCTTGCCTTTATGCCGGTGAACAGTGAGTGTGGGTGAAGTTACAACTTTCAGGACCACTGCTCTCTCCTGAATGAAATGTGTTGAGTTTGCTTCGTATAAAAACTTAAGAAGTTAGTGACCTTTACAGCAGAGATAGTAGTGTTTCATTACCTACCAAAACAAGGAGTTCTGCAGCTCTCCATCTAAAATAGAGACTGTGGGACTGACATGCTATGAAAGGAGAATGGAATAACAGAAAATACTAAATTGAACTTTGTCCTCGTTTTTGCTGGCCAGAGATATACTTCACATTCATCACATGGTACTGCCAATGGTGGATTACATGTAAGAAACTGCCAACTTGACTTATTTTGCAGTGCTAAAAATCTAACTCTATTAAAGTCTAATGACAAGGTTGAAAAACTTCTATAGGGATCAGTGAGAAACAACACAGATGTAGAAGATAAAGTTCTTCTCATATAAATTTATATGTGTATAAGTATACATAGTTTTATATACTTCTATGCAAAACAGTGCATTCTTCATAGCATGTTAACTGTAGCTTAAAAATACATAGCTCTATGCATACAAACTCAAACAGCTAATTTAAAATTATGAAACAAATACTTCCCATCTTCAATTATGAATCCAATGCACTGAACATTTTACATATGCAGGTTCTCAGGTCATCCTTAAAGCCGTTAAGGTTTCAGTGAATGCACAAATAGAGTAAATGAATATACACACCTGAATAGTCATCTGTTGTATAATCTTCTGTAGGGTCTTCAACTGGACTAGAGCGCACTCTTTCCACTTTGGAAAAATCATTTCTTGGTGAGTAAGGCTGGATGGATGTTCCATACAGTACTAAGGACCACTCTTTCAATTTGCCTGGAAGTTAAGTATTATAAAACTGTTTTCAGAACTACTTCTCTTTTCTGTGTCTTACAAAAGCATGTCACTTTTAAGCATGTTGCTATGAGTAGGTATGGAAGACATTGCCTTTCAAGTAAGTGCAATAGTTGTTTTACTGTAAGCTGAGAAAGCATATTTTCTTCAATCAGATCTTTACACTATATTTTCATTGCACTCCAATCTCTTTTAGGTCTAGCAAAGGTTTGCACCATGGGCTGAACTCAATATAAACAATAAACAAAACATCTGGGCATACAGTTATTTGGAATATGTATATGGTACTCAATAAGGTGGTTTTGCCCTGGATTTCACTTTCCACTCAGAACATTATTAATTATCTGGTAATTATCATTTGAGATCTTTTAGCTAAGTAGCTGTATTCAGAATTCTGACTTAAGAAAAAGATTACATAAGAGTACCTTTCATTGACTTGTAGGACACAACTTGATGAACAAGAAACAGCCTCTCTTAAAATCTCCGTGGAAGAACATCAGTATCCCCCTCAAACCAGCATAAGTTCTATTTTATTTGTGCCAGTTATTTGGCAGATATATTACTGTATTGTCTGCAATCATCATTAATATTTTATCCTCTTAATATTTGAGTGAAGACAGAAAAAATTGTCTGGCCACCTGGAGCATTATCTGACTTTCTGGTAAGTTTTGTTTGGGAAGAATAAAAAGATAAAGGTGTATCAAGTCATCAATTCATGCTGTGAGAACATAAATTTTAGTCCTCATCTTTCTCTCTATACTACCAGGTGAATTAACTTGGAGGAAGAGCAAAAGCACTCAGGCCTGAAATAATGCCTAAAGTAATGATGAATAAAACCCACATTCCTGCTTGAAAAGGTGCAACCTAAGTTTGGTATCATCCTATTATCTTAGTTATATTAATCTGTGCTGGAATAGCTAGTTGTAAATGTCAAATTCTTATCAGAACAAAGAGAAATCAGAGAAGCAGGGAGAATTTGAAGGATCCTATCATTAAGGCTATGGTTAAAACTCTTCCCAAGGAGAACTATTATTTAATGAGAAATGTAATCCAGGTATGACTCTTCTCAAGAAAATAATGTAGTATACTTCATGTAAAATTAAATTCAAGCAATCTTCCTCTTCTTTCATTTTAATGATACTCAATAACCTGAAATATTGTTCACTTGGACTTTTTCAATCTGTGCAAGCAAATTAATTTGACCTTTACAAGTGATTTCTTGTATTTTCCCCAATGTCATCTGGTAACCTCCACTGACATGACAAAGACAAAGACAAGTATTTCTCTCCTTGTACATGCATACTTCCAGCAGTAAGCAACAATAAGCAAATACACTACCTGACAGATCATAAACAAATTCTTTTAAATAGTTTATACTAGGGCTAAAGATGGGAATCTCTGTTAACTCTATGAATCTATGTCTCTTGCCAAGCCTCTTTCTGAGACAAAAATTTCTACACTTCATATGAAACCTTCTCAGGTCTATACTCAGTTTTTGAGTAGAAACTACAAACCAGAGACTACATCATGTGGCAGTTGTGTCACACAGTAGCTTTCAGCTTTTCACATCTGAATTATTATTTTCTTTAAAGAGACATTTGATCTTGATTTAAAAAATTAACTGCTGACGAGTCTACCACACCTGCTGCCAAACTACTGTACTGTAGTTACCAGGCTGTAAAACTGCATACATCTTGTTTTCAATTTGTCTTTTCCTATCCAGACATGTAGCTCTTAAAGACTCATTAAATTAAAAAGACCCAAATCATGTATTTTCTTCCTCTAAAGACATGTGGGAACCAAGCTACATCTCGATGTTCTTTAGACTGATCCAACTGTGTCCTTAATGGCACTTTTCTTTTTAAAGAAGTCGTCACACAGGGAGATAATTTTTAACCAGATATGCAGTCATTGCTACATGCCTTTCAAAGACACATCTTCTTCATGTCCAGTCCCTGCCTTTTTTGTGTTTTAAACCACTTCTACAGCATATAAACCATAATAACCGGGATGCAATAAAAAAAAAAGGTGTGTTTTGCTAAGTTGCTCAGATCTTTTTATCCTCATCTTTTATTATGAGCCAAAACTCACTCAACTTCCCAAAGTTTTATATTTCTCCCAGAACACTGATAAAAGTATTTGCAAGAACCAACTACAAATAACCACAGGTAAAGATGCTCCTAAGGCACAGCATATTGTGTCTGCATTTTACACATACAGAAGGTCTTGTACTACCATCACTGCAGGAAGGATTGTTACTCTGAATGCATACATAATGCAAAAGGGCAGCAAGGGGAATAATGTAGGATCTCTCAGGAGATTAGCTGCCTTATAAGAATAGTTCAGTAAATAAAGAGGAGAAAAATTCATGTGACTTGCCAGCAAATAAATGAAGTCTGCCTCGAGGCGGGTTTAATTTGCACAATGAAAATATTTCAATAACTAAGTATATACACATACACGCACACTTTTATAATGAATAAACCAAGTATGCACATTTAAGCCAAAATCTTTCTTTCCCCATTTTTCGCTGATTCCATCATTTAGTTTGGCTAGAATAATCCTTTCTCTGCTTGTATTTCGGATGTGTAACAAAGGTCCCACATTGTATCTATAGAAGAAAGGGTATATCACAACGTTTCACAGCAAACATATGTCCACCTCCATAAACTCTACAGAATTAAATGTAGAAATTACATGCACTACTTTTATGAACTGGACTCTGCATTTCCTTTCAGGTAACAGATGTGGCATTACCTTGCCAACGCAGGGACATGATGACACGTTGGGTCTTTCTTTTTAATTTGATTACAGAAAAATGGCAACTCTTAATTATAAGACCTTTCAAGAGCTGAGAAAACACATGCACAGAAAACAAACAAGAAACAGACATGATGATGATATCAGTGTGATAAACTGCAGGCTATGGTGATAAACTGGAGAGGCACCATGAACTGGAGAGGCACCAGGCATAAATTATGTTTAAGCACCTTTTGTATACTTCATGTTCTCTTCAGTGCAGAGACTAATCCCGATATGCCCAAACAGCTGAATTTATCCACCACTAATATATGGCAGGCACTTCCAAATCTTTCTGAACAGAAGAGTTACTGGACAGCTGTCATCAGAGGGCAACCACTGCTCTAGAAAGATGGGGGATACATTACTAGACAGTATACAATGAACCAGGATCCAAATTCACAGCCACACTGCATCTTGTGAAAACCAAACGCACGTAAAAACTGAACTAGTCTCAAGCAGTGTTCTGCATTGTGGTTAAAACAAAGTAGAGAATAAGCTCTCCAGCAGGATTCTTGCAGTATATCAGCTTCCTCCACACCCCTTAGTTTTGCAAACCTACTTTCTCCCAATCCCCTAGCCTTACTGTGCCTTTTCTCCCAGAGTTGCATCTTTAGGCCTTAGTTCTGATGGAGGAAAGGAAATCAGTTCCACTGAGAAGAGTATATATAATGTCTTGAAAGAAATAAATTGGTAAGAACTATACAACCATAAATGTAGTTGTAGTGTGCAGGAGTGTGCAGGAACAGGCTTTGAACTGTAAAGCTGCAAATGTAGCAGGCCACTTTGAGACCATCTTGGTGATGTAAAATATGTCTGGAGAATTGCCCAGATTAAAAGTTTGCAAAATGGCTCCATGTTACCTCTTTTTCAGTGCAAGGCATGTGTCAGGGAAGAAAAGAGGGAAATAGCTGAAATGTGTTGCTCTGTGGTTGTCCTTCATGCCTGTTGGATGAACCAGTGGGTTACAGTACACACAAAGGTGAAGAGCTACCCTAACTTGTCCTTCAGAGCAGAGATGTTCCTGGATGCGTCAGGAATAACAAGTGTAAAATGGAGTTGAAAATACTTGATTTTTAACTCTTTTCAGTAATCTGATTAAAATTAAATTACTTATTTGCTTCTTAATACCTCCCCTCTATCAAATTCTAAAGCACTGAAAAGTAAAAAGAAGCCCAAACACAAAACCTCCTCCTGAATCCCTGAGCAGTTTTGCTTATACTCTACGGCTGCTTTTCCAAACGCATTTAGTGCGTACCCCTTTTTAGTGTACTGGAAACTCTGCTTTTCATTTAGTGGTGCATTTAACATCATTTGGCTAAGAACCTTTCATGACTGCAAAGCTATGGTGAGAAGTGATCAGTGGTGATAAAGTGAAATTTAAAACACTGGCAATGTTGGTGTTTCCTTTCAGAGCTCTAGGGGAAGATAATCAAGGTTTTCAAAATGCTGTGCTTAAAGTTAACCACATGACTATACAGCTAACATTTAAATAACACTGGCCACAGTGTAAAAAGTTATCAGAGTCTTAAAGTTGTTTCCTGCTCAGAAATTTTGAAAAGCATGCATTATCTTGGTCTTCATTAGGAACTTACTAACCATATATTCTGTACAAGCTTTGCAAAATTTTGGCTTATGATTGCTAGTTTACTATCCTAAAAAACTAAAATCAGGTTATGCAGACTACTGAGTCAGGCAATAAGACAACAGGATTTGATGACTGGACATAGAAGCTTTTTTTAAAAGTTGAGATTGGCTATCAGAACACGACATAGCTAAAGCAGAGTATAAATAAGGAATTAAAATTTTCATTCCGTTGTATCAGCAGTGGTTGAGTGAGGCTGATCTGTATGTTACATTTTTTAGGGAGAAAATCATCTAAAAAACCCCCAGAAATAACTTCAGAATAAAAGTGAACCATGTGTCTTAAAAGGTATATAACAGTTACGTAAAAATGAAGAGTGCATTGATAACTGAGATTTAGAATAATGCTCTTCCCAGCTATGGCTTCACACTAAAACCAGTGAGATGTTCCAGCTGTAAATAAAAGGTGGAAAACAGCAAGCACTTTTCAGAATTCACAGAGCCCAAATAAATCTTAAGAGTCCTACCTGGAGTCTTGAAATTTCTCAGCTGAGATGGAGTGTCACAGATTTCCAAGATCCAATCACCTGCTGCTTTTTCACTCCAGCAGTGAGTAGTCATAAACTCCCAGTTTTTGAATCCTTCCATGGAATGATCAAATAGCCTAAAACAAATCATGACATTATTTCAAGGAAAACTTCTTTCCTGGGAAGCTATGCCTCCAAGTGTGCAAACTCTTGAATAATATAATAATCAGCCAGTTCGTTCATCTGTACCTTTACATAACATTATTCATGATGGTTTTCTCACATGTATTTCAAGCATATTCAACAGTTTTTTGTTGCGTAGTGGAAGGGAGTCTTTACATGCCATCATGTTTTTATAATGAAAAAGAGAATGGCAAGCAAATTCATAGCAAAAATACCAGAATTGCTAATACTATTTAATGGGATTCATGGGTCTTGGAAAAACTTCATATAATACAGAATTCCATTGCTTTAATAGCATGATGTAAATACAAATAACTTGTAAGTTGGAAAATTTCAGTAACATTTAGTTTTGGCTTTGGATTGGAGTACTTAAAAGGGGTTTAAACCCAATAAAAACTATTAAGTTTAACAGACAGTAGTGATTCAATATATGTCACTTTTTGTGAGGAACTAATATGTAACTGAGACACTGGTCTCAATCCTCGAACAACCAAGGTATCATCCTCTTCAAACACTTCACAGAATTCAGTTTGGGTAAAACTGAAAGACTAATGACATCTGATGGTTTCGTCTAACCAATACCATAACCATAATTTAATTACCTAGGTTGTGGGTGAAAACATTAGAACTTAGGCCTGGATTATGATAATTTCTAGTATAGGGAGACGCATTTCAGGTACTGTAATGTGATTGTGATCCTGTGTGAGAACGGGAAGGAGGACCCTTCCTGGACAGGGATTAGACACAAGAGAATTTGCACTTTTATTCAGTGTTCACAGCATGTTGCTTGGTTCCCCAGAACTACTGATGAGAAGAGCACTCTAAGCAGGACTGTTGCCCCCAATAAAATCACATGGCTCAACTTTTAAAAATATATATATAACTATACATTTACATATATGTATTTTTATATATTTGTATATATATATACACAGAAATATGTATGCATGTCAATTTATACATGCATGTATATACATATATATGTATGCATAGTATTTATTACTATTTTAATTTGGTCTTTATGTGTGAAAATTCCACTGGTAATAGCTGTGCTTAAATATTTTTACAAAACAAGAATCTTTACAGTAGAAAATCCAATAGATTGAAAATGCTTTTCCGTAAAAGAGAGAAAAACCTAGCATTAGACAACATAAATGTTATACTTGAATTCATGTGAATCTGTTCCTTTCTAAGCTAATTTCAAGTTTACTCTCAAAAGGTTGTGAAGTTCAGCAAATATTGGGAAAACAGGATAATTGTGTAGGTACATTCCTGGTGAAAACTGCCACACTGGGTAGGAATAAAATGCCATAGCTCTTGCTGGAAGCTTTGGTCAGTCAGAGGCATGAGGCCAGGTACTGTGTGTCCTACACTTCTTGCAATAGAAACTGTATGGACCTACATGATTGGTGCACTTTATAGGGCTCAGCCAAAATCTGATTTTCATGCTCTCATTTCAAACACAGAACCACAGAATCAGAGTATCCTGAGTTGGGAAGGATCATCAAAATCCAGCTCCTGGTGCTACACAGGACAGCCCCAAGAATTACACCACATCTCTGAGAGCATTGTCCAAACAATTCTTGACTCTGCCAGGTTTGGTGCTGTGACCACTTCCCTGGGGAGCCTGTTCCAGTGCCCAACCACCCCTGGATGAAGAATCTTTTCCTAATATGCAGCCTAACTCCCCTGACATAACTTCAGGCCATTGCCTGTCACTGGTCACCAGAGAGCAGATTGGTGCCTGCCCCTCTGCTTCCCCTCACAAGGAAGATGTAGACCGTGATGAGGTCTCCCCTCAGTGTCCTCCAGGCTGAATATGACAAGTGACCTCAGCCGCTCCATGTATGGCTTTCTCTTCAGACCCTTCCCCATCTTTGCAACCTCCTTTGGACATTCTCTAATAGCTTTATAACCTTCTTACATTGCACTGCCCAAAACTGCCCCCAGCACTCGAGGTGAGGCTGCCCCAGCTCAGAGCAGAGCAGGACAATCCCCTCCCTTGCCCGGCTGGCGATGCTGTCCCTGATGCCCCAAGGACAAGCTTGGCCCTCCTGGCTGCCAGGGCACTGCTGGCTCATGTTCAACTTGCCATTCAATTTGTGCTACCTTTTTCCATTTTAAATGAATGCCTGCAATAGTAGTCTAATTTATTAGCACTTATAAACTTAAATTAAAATATATATTGGGATTCATTTTCACTGATAATTGTGTGAGATTTTCTTCCGATACGGTTCTGTGTTTCTGTGTGTGTGTGCCTATAAGTGTATATGTAGACATATTTTGGCAGCAGAATGGGCCTGTTTCATGTCACTGTTTAAATCAGTTGTGTGAATACAGAAAATCTCACAAATGCATACCATTTACTGAAATAGTAGAAATTATTACACAGTCATTATCCAGAATTTGCATGCAAGTATGTTCAATTTAAGTCATGCAGGTTATTTCCAACAGTTATTCAAATTGCCATACTGTTGTTTTCTGATAGCTAATGTATTACTTTCTAAACACCCTGCCAATGCAACAGGGCAGCAGTATTTCTCTTTGCCACTATAGCAACTAAATTATATAGTATTATACAAGTAATGTGCAATTATAAATTCTGTATTCACTGAGCTCCTATTCATATACATTAGAAATACGATTTGCTGTTTATTTTTACTGTAATTAGTCTGATATTCTCCATAGTACTTTTTGAATAACTAGGTTTGTCTTATTTTGAAATTTTAAATTGTTGTCATATTTCAATTTTAATATTTCTTTTAATTTCGGGTGGAAGACACAAAAATCCCACATATTGTGTTAATAAAAACACCTTTACCTAAAATATGCTGTGACTGGAACTGTAAGCTTCCATCCATGGAAATGGGGAAAATCTGACAGTATTATTTCTGAGAAAATTGACCAGTTTTTTTAAAGAATACGTCTTTGGGAAAGATTTGAATTTTATAAAATAAGGTCTAAATTGGAATCTTTGAATGTATGAACTGTGTTTCCACAAAAGATTCTACAAACAAGTCAAAAAGCTACAGACAGGTCAAAAGAACAGTGAAAACATACTGACTCTGAGGCTCTCTGTGTATGTATTTTGGACATACAAAATAGTCCAAGTACTTTTGCTTTGCTTTGTTTATGCACTAAACTCTCAAGACAAAGAATCTATGAGGCAACACATGGATTTCACTTTAAGTGGTGTTAAATAAATGAATGAAATGATCAAATGTTCAGGTGTACATTCCTTATTCAAAAAGAAATACATAGTCTCTTCTAAGGAGCATGCAGCCACTCCAGAATTTAATTCTGTAATTTGTCAAAATTCATATCAAAGACACACTCATCACACAGATTATCATGGATCAATAAATTTTGGTACATGGTCTGATGAATTACTAGTTGACTATTACAGATTATTATAGACTAAAATTCTTAAACAAGATTATTAGAATAATCTGATCGTTTTTTTGACCATGATTATACACTTGTACTCACGAACATAACATGCCTTTAAACACCAAAGTGATTAACAGCATTTGAATTTTTAAAACTTATTTGTTAACATAACCACAACAGAATGGCAGTTCTGTTGCTCAGTTACTCAGGGGACCTTTCTTAGAAACAAAACACTCAACATGGGGTGGATGTGACTGCATGATTGACTATATAATTATAAGCTGCTGCTTACAATGAAGAACATTACATTAAAAAAAAATTGCTCTTCTCTTTCTGAGAAGTTTTATGCCATACTTATCACATAATATATGTATGTCTATATAAGAATATATGTTACACAGTGTAGAATAAAATACTTACTTTCTTAAAACAAATTCAAGAGTCTTAGTCTCTTCCACTGCCACCATTTCAGCCTAAAAACTGTGTAACCTTTCTCTTCAAGAATATAATTTAAAGCAGAAATATTCATCTGTAATCAAACTTTAGACCCAGAGGAAGGCAATTAGCTACTTTCTAATAGTGTTAAAAAACCCAACAAAGAAGTGTTTCAGCTTTTTAAGCAAAGAATCTTTAAATTCCTAAAAGCTTGGAAAAATTTCTTTCAATTTTCAATTTCATGTGAGAAAAGGCAGTGAAGGTAGGGGATTCGTTTAGCAACACCAGCATCACCTGTCACAAACAATAAAAAGTAAACACATAAAAGGAGCTTTTTTTAGTTATCAAGATTGTTTTTTTCAGCTGAGAAGGTGCAGCTGCACCTGACTGACAGCAATGGTTGCATCCTGAACTCAATGCATTAAGAGCCTGGAAACTGCACTAGCTTGTGGCTGTGGCTGCAGCGGAGTAGCTGGCAAGACATAGGAATTTTCTTCTCCTACAGCAGCAGTCTTTGTTATGATGTGCTCCAGCACACTAAATTGGCAGCCTCACAGGCAAGTGGTCATTGCCCAGAAGTCTGCATGGCCACAAGTCTTCAAGTGTGCCAATAGTTTGAAGAGACTACATAGTGCCTTCCCAAGCTGCGTACCTGGAAGTGCTTTGGTCAACTATTCTCCTTAAAGCAGCTCTTCTCCACAGGGTCGAATCATCAGCTCCCTGTGAGATGTAGCCCCTGAGAAACTGCAGACAGCTCAAACTGACTTAACCAAAGCTTCAGCCAGACCCTACTGCCCACCTGCACTGAAGTATTTGGAAAAAAAGAAATGGTCAGAGAACACACTAGGCATTTCAGAAGCTTTCTTACCTACATGTGATAGATCACTTAAAATTTCTGGATGTGGAGCTAAAGAAGACATATTTAAAGTATATGCATACACACCTTTTTTTTTCATTTCCATGTTACATCTGGTTATCACAGTTAGTTCTATGATATCTCTGAACTATCATGATAAAGTTGTTTGGAGTAACATGAACAATAGTGTACAATGCCTGCCAGCCTGAAATAGTGGCTAGTACAGCAATCACCATCTTTAAAAGTGGAGAGCTTGTCCCCAGGGACTACACATATCCACCGTAAATGATCCATCATTATTTGCAGACATGTCAGGCTGAGGACCTCCACACACTCCACTGGTCAGCCAGCTGCTCCGTAGTGGGATAGATATAGATGAATAGTGATGAATAGATATTCATCAACCCCCCAAAAGAAAAAAAAAGGGAAAAAAAAGAAAAAGAAAAAGATATAGCCAATATGAATGAAAAAAACCACAGCAAGTATGAGTTGGGAGAAATAGTTTTCCAAGAACTGTTTCACTCCGTAGGCACGGTACAAGCATAGGATTAGTGTTTGCTCATTGTGGACTTAGATTACCACCACCCCAAAGACCTTTTCAGTGAGACTCAGTATGAAGGTTGGCCCTTACTTTTCATCTTATTAGGATACATAAAATGTTGGTTTTGTTTAATATTAGATTAATTCATTAGATTAAATTTAATATTTAAGTAATATATTTGTAAGCTGCAGAAAAGATGGATGCCTAGAAAAGAAATTTTTCCTCTAGTTCAGATCACCAAGGTGTTTTATGAAGCAAACAACTGAGTAAGATAAGATAAGAATAACTTGGTTTTGGTCTAAGAGTTTTCTGCACAGGAGGGTATTATTAAAATTTACTGATTGTCTAAGGTTTCACGATAGGAAAAAGATGGTCATGAAAATACTTTCTTTTGTTACTGAAGAGAAGTATTATTAATACCAGGGCCATATAAGCTTATGAAGCTAGTGGCCTGGAAAGTTGCCACCATGTGGCTGAAATATTTCAGTTACGCGGTTCAAATGGCAACAGCTGCTTTAAATTTAAAGGGCAATAATTAAATAAGCCATGACTTCAGTGGGAGACAAATGAGCCCTAAGTTTGCTTCTCCTACCGCCTTTGTATTTAGCTTCTCCTGCATAGCCTGCCTGTACTGAATGTTTGTTAGAACTGACCGTGGTATGTCTCAAAAAACACTCAGAAACCCATGCTGCCAAATCCACTGGCCAATTGTTTTTGAAAAGGGGATACTGTTCCCCTTTGGACTTAAATCTAGCCTCATCCTCACACCAGCCAATACTCTCCCAGCCTGTATTTTTCTCTGCTGCAGCACATCCAATGTAATCATGTTTAGTACTTTCCAAACAACAAAGCAGATGTTCCCTGTAATGCAGATTTTGAAGAATGCACATAAGGCTTAAACCAGTGACAGCGTAATCCACCAAATGCCTGCAAAGGAATCCACATTGCCTCTGACTAACAAGTTTTCTTACTGAAGTCATTTTAGGGGATGCCAACATTAAGGATAAAATATGCAGAAAAAAGGCCAAATATTGCCTTGAGGGACCTACTTGTCAATGCACCAAAAATTACGCACAATGACTTTTCTTCCAGAATTGGTGGAGAAGTGCATATATAAAATACACCTTTTGCACTTCAAAACATTTTACCAGCAGACTGTTTTAAATTAAACGCAGATGAGTAAATGTAAAGCAATGAGGTTTTCCCTGGGTTCAGTAAAAACAGCTGGTACTGCTGCTATTAATCCTGTACATGTGCATTAAAAAGTCTTGTATGTCTGAGAAAAACATCTCAGTCAGTAGCAATGTACAACAGCCTCTGGGGCCTTTGCCTATAGCATAAAAAACAGACTATTTGCTGCCAACGTGTGGATGCATGAATGCCAAATGCATGCATGCTTACAGCTGAATGCATTTATTCACTGATATTCAGTATTACTGGTACTTTAAAAATCAAACACCTCATAACTAATTTTTCATACTAGTGAATAACAACAATCCTACTTTAAGTTTTATTTTACAACATGATGCTAAAACATATACATCAACAACACACAGCATACTACTAATTTCAAAAAGTTTCTATCTCTAAGCTGTATGACTTCTTACAGCAAGGCCAAATAAAACAAGCCTGGAAACACCATTTTGGAAAGTATTGTGTTCATATCCATCACTTGACCCTAAGAAAGGGCTCCTGAAGGTTCTGGGTATTTCAGACCTAGAATTTGCAATGTACATTTATCCCTAACATAAGTAGCCCAGAGCTGTTTGTTTCAGCCCAGTGTGATGGCAAGTCAGTATATCTCTGCAGGTTGCATGGGAAGGGAATTTCTGGTGAGACTCTTTGAACTCTGTCATGAATAATTTGTTTTCTGGGAAGTGGTAAAACCTGAAGAGGCCTTTCAGGTTTCTTTGTTTTCTGTTTAGTCTTCTGATACCATTAGATAAGAAAGAGCTGAACATCCCCTTATTTTAATACGTATATTTGCATTCCCTTTCTCTACTGCACATACAGAAAGTAATTACTTTGTAAGGTGCAGGGGTTACAGAGAGACTGATTGAATTAAATTTTGTACCTATTCCACACACCAATCATCACCAGAGGTGAACTGTGAATATTGGAATGTATTTCCCACTCGCTGTGAGTCAGCTGCAACACATGAAAGCCTAGAGCCAAAAGTTAGCTGTGTTAAGACCACTGGGTTTACACAAGATTGTTTTGTTTGGATACCTAGTTGGATAACTTTCAGTTTTTTTCATTTTGAACCAAGGAGGAACTACTGCATGAAAATGGAAGAGAAAACTAAAGAAGGATTTCTTCAAACAGAAAAACAAAAGCCTGTTTCACGAGTAATAAGAGAAACCTGCCTCGCACTGGTTAGCAGAGGACAAATTCTTTGTTCAGTGTAGTAGTGCAGCAGGGAGATACAGGTATGTGTACCTGTGTGCTTTGTCAGCAACCTATGACAGCACTCGCAATGAAACAGGAGATATTCTATAGAGTACCCCAAAATTCCAAGACAACCTTCTCTCCATTTGGTGGATTACTGTCTACAGCTTGAAGAGATTTCCAGTTTACTTTTCTTTTAAATTAATATAATCTCTAATGAAAATGTGTATTCACACTTCAATCAGAACCAAGTCCACTTGAGCTCCACCTGTCTCCAAAACAGGCTCTTAGTTTCAAGAGGAAATGTAAGTCCTTCTACCACTGAGATACAGGAGGACACGCAAGTCTCTGGAGGCAGATAATCAGCATTTCTGGATGGGGAAGTATGGATGAAAAGCAGTCTGGAAAGCAGGCCACTCCCAATTCATTAAAAGCCCTGAGGAGCAGGACTAGGGATATTAACTTTTGTGAAGACTTAAGCATGATTGCAGAAGAGTTCTCACAAAACAGGTTTTTTGTATTCATTTTTGATACATGGCAGTTTTTGCAGTGTCTGATACAAAACATCGGCTAACATCAACTTTTCTATGGGAGCCGTGCTCTAAGTCTAGCAGAATGGCAGTCATCTAAATCAAGTCACCAAGAAAAAAGAATTATCTGTCATACCATGGTCCCATCAGGAAGATTTCTAGCCAGTTGGAGAAGTATACAAGCATTTCTTACTGTAAATGTAACTTACTTGCACATTTGGAACTGGGGTAAAGTTTGGAAAGGTTTCTGATGTTTCTTAAGGGACATAACCATCTCTGGTAGGAGGTGGTGTTCTTGACCATGGATTTAGCAAGATTTACATGGAAAAGACTGCCAATGTTTTCTTTGAAGAAAATTTCTGCTAGTAGACCAGGGAAATAGAAACATCACTGGGAAGTCTTTCAGTTTGCTAATGATTTCAGTCCACTTACCAGGGACGTAGATGGCACTAATGCTGGAAATGATACATTGGACAAAGAGATACTTGTCTGAGTTCAGTCAGGAGAAAAAAAAGACAATTTAATGCACTGTGACAGTTTCTCCAAAAACATAACATAGAGGTGATAGGATGAGGAAAAAGATTGATCTTTCTTAGTAGTTGTAGTTAAAATGGCTGGACATATGAAAGCAAGTATCCATCACTGCACTGATGACTAACTTTTAAAAATTTTTGAAGGCAATGAAGGCGATGGCTAACTTTTAAAAACTTTAATTTGCAATTTACAAATCAACTCTTTAATTTCAAGTGCTAGTGCTAGTGCTAACACTTCTCAGTGTTGTCCTAATATGAGCCTTTCATGAATTGAGCATGTTTACTTTGAAAAAAAGGATTTGGAAAGAGGTAACATCAGGGGCTTAAAAAAATAGTAGTAAAGATATACTATGCTATCTGATTTTCACTGCCAAGGAAAAAAAAATGATAAGAAAGGAGAAAAATAAAAAATAAGTGGCAATAGTATGTAGAAACACTTCCATTCAGCTTCCTTATGGACAATGAGCCTGTTACTATTTTCTTCACATTTTTCAGCCATCTAATAAATGGTGAGCCACACAAGAACTATTGAAATTGACTAATCTTTGTCTTGGAGTTCAACAGTTTTAACACTACTCTTCTCCTGAGATTGTCATCTTTGAGTTCGTTTGTACTTTGCTGTGCCCATCTCTCTAAGAAAAAATAATTAGCCTGTGTCTTCTAGCAACCCTTCTGTAATGACTTGACTGCTCTTTGCTGACACTGACATCTCAATGCAGGCTCTGCATGCTGACTGTACTGTGAAATTGGGTTGTCATACTATACCTGTTGGCCAAGAGCTGTGACCTAGTTCCAGAAGGAGAAGTTAGGTAAATTGCCAAGTCTCCACGTCGAGGGTGAGTAATAGTGATACGCACAACAACGTGCTCCAAGTAGATCACATGGTGGTTAGGATTATCTGAACAGCCAGTGGCTTTGTAAATTGAACGGACAATGCTGTCAGGTCGTATTGTTCTACAATAGAAGCATAGCAAACAACATCAGCATTTCTTGCTTTTTGTGTAAAATATACAACCCCATCTTTTTTGCTAAGTAGAGAATGACAGTGTTGGACAACTGAGAAGTCAGTAGCCTATAATCATTAGTTTTAACATGTACTTCCTAGCTGAAAATACCACTACAGGGCAATTATTTTACTGCAGATAATGGCTAATGGCAACTGCCTGGGTTTCTGTTAAGCACATACACAAGGTAAAATAGGAATAAGCCTTTGGGACAGAGCATTATTGTGGATTAGTGGCCAGCTGAGAATTGTTGAGATTGTCATGGGATCACAGCTGGTTGCTAAACCCCAGGAAATGCCTGGCATAGCTAGTCCTTGCTTACGTAACAGCAAGTATTACATGTTAACTACCAAAAGGCATCTGACTCAGCTGGTTTAAATTGGCATGACATCCTTGCAGACTATACCAGTCATGGATCAAGCCTGTCAAATATAATTATCAACAATAATCTTAATGCTTTGGAAGTGTGCCTTATGATTGATGCTGTCTCTATATCCATAGAGTGCACATAACAGAATTTTGCTCTTAAGCCTGGTTCAATAGAGACCCTATCTTAGCAAGTGAAAAGCAGTTTAGTCTTGGCCTCTGAACTAGAGACTCTCCTGAACTAGAGACTATTTGAGAGACACAGTATCATACAGTATTGAAAGCATATTTGCTTGTTACATCCTGGACTGGTAAGTCTGTACTCTTCTTGCAAACATGATTGAAATGCATTCAACCAAACATTCTATAGATGATGCATCATCTATACAAAAATCCATCATTACCTACTCTGGCCTGTTCTATACTTTCACCTTCTGCGATGTTCTTTAAAATAGGGCCTTTTCCCATGCGCTACCAGGACCAATGTTTGCAGGCAAATGACCTGACATCTGTAAATGTGACAGAGATCCCTGGTATGGCTTTAAAAAGGATACATTATACACAATGCAAGGGAGGGGTAAATTATACCCAATTTCTTTCCATAAGTTTATGCCAGCAAGAGTTTTGGTAGCGGGTATTACTTGATTTGCCGATCTGTGTTCTCCACACACACATGCTGTGGAGGCACCGTTGTCCACTTTTCTGCTTCTGTCACCATTGCTTCAGCATCCATCAGTCCAAATCCATAAAGGTGGCTCACTGCAAGGTACAAACAGAATGGATACAGTTATAGCATAAACACTTGGGTTTCATCATAGACTAATTCCAGAGTGTCACATCCTAACAGGAGTTACTTCTTTTCTCTCCTTCCTTACCTTCATTCAAAGCTCCAAAATCTCATTGCCAGGAACAATAATGACTATATCTAATTTGTTCAACAAATCTGTTCACTGCTTTATTACAGAAGTGGCATGAGGTGCTACCTACATTGCCCTACCATGAGAACTACAGAATGCCAGGGACTAAAATTGCCTCTGACTGCCCTTTGTTCATGTGCCTTAACTTAGCTCAGCCCTCTTGTATGACCAGGGGCTGAGCATAATGAATGAGAGGAAGGTTATTTCCATTACTCAAACACCAAACGCATGCATGTGTATTCATGGAAGGTAACTGAGACAATACATTTAAGAAGGAAGAGATCATTTTGTAACTGTTGTATTCTGTGAACTTCCCTGACTGTAAGCAGCATGTGGGTGCTCTCCTGTTCCTGTATACAATATGCTGGCCATTGGCCAACCAACCAGGTAGATCCACCATCTCCCTAAAGCTGTCTGCATGATGAGGGTGAAAAGCACTTACTGAATCAGCTGTGTGTTTTTGGTTGCTGTTCCAATCAAAACAGAGACTTGCAAAAGGGTTTTGATGAATTGGAAGAGCTGCTGGCCATGATGTTCTATTGTGACAAATTGCTGCTCTTGATAAAGTTCTGACAGCAGAATGTAAAAGAAAAAAGCTTCCACAGGGAGGAGTTTAGATTGCAAATATTAGTAAATCAGTTTTTCTTTCTACCACAGACAATGCTGCCAGGAAATCCATAGAAAATTTTAAGTGCTATTTTAACCAGCAATGCAACAAAGCATGGTATAAGTCCTTCCAGCTGCACTTTGTAGAGGGTTTGTGAAAGCAATCTCTATTCATTGCCAAACCAAAATTCAAAGGAGTCTATCTGAAAAAGCCCCAACCCTCTCAAACAAATGCAGTCCAAAGCATAAAAAAAATCAGTGCCTAAGGATCTCATCTTCCAAATATGGTGGTATCTAATACCGTCTGAAACTGCCAGCTGAAAAGGATTCTTCAATGAAAAATACAGCAAGGTGTAGTGACTATGTAATGGACTGGTTTTCCTCCCATATCCTTCCCCTTGAGCCCCAAACCAAAGTGCACATAGCATGGAAATGTTCCTTTGGAGACAACTACATGCAGCTCTTCTGCCAAATGGGCAAGCACTGTGTTCCAAAATGAAACACAAATAAAATATATGAAAATAATTAAATTCAGCCCTCCTTCAGCCTTCTGAATTCTCTTTTACGTATTCAAAAAACAAATGGATAGGGAAAGAGATGTCCTATTACTATATGTGGGTGGAGCAGACAGAAGGAAGACAAGGAAAGCTTAGATGAAACATTTTGCATTGTAAAGAAGATTCCTGTGATGGAAACATCCTTAGCCTTAGATGTCCTGCAAACACTGCATCTGATAATGAGTGCATATTTATCTGTGAAGACATACGTCTGTTCTTACACTAAAATTTTAATTAATAATCCTTGGGTCTGCTCTGAAGATCAGTGGGAGGGACAAGAGTCTTAACTCACATGGTCGGTAACTGCACACAGTTACTTTGTATAGTACATTCAAAGAGCAAGGGATTAAATTTTCTTGAATGGAAATTCTTTTCAGCTAAGCCATGGAAAACGCATGTTTAATTCCTGAGTTAGCAACTTACACTGAATTAGAGCTCAAGATGCCCAGTTTTAAAATGCTGTGTGTTCAACCCACCTACTGAGCACAAAGAGTCAAAATTCTCTCACCTCACCTTTTCTTAACCAGAAATAAGGGCAGAAAACGTAACATTGCCACCACCAGCCAGTGATCTTCAGATGGAAACTCATGTGACTTTTAAGCTATTTACCCCTAGAATTTTTTCCCTAGTATGCACATTAAAAATGAAAATAAAATCTATAGAGCGAACTTTCTATCCTTCCTACCCTAACAATTACTTGGAAGACAGAATTTAGGAGAAATTTTATTCCAGGAGAAAAAATTACCACTCAAGGTTATGTGGTTGTGTTAATTGCCCATGATTCAATGTTTAAAATCTCTTGCATGAGAGCAGCAGTGTAGTGAGAAGTTCTGCACCTGATGGGGTTTTTTTCACAGTTGAAACAGAAGTACTTTTTTTCCCTTGAAAGGCCTTCCAATTGAAATAAAAATTTCCTGACAGACAGGGGTACTCTTAAATCCTCCCATATGGACTGACACTTGGCTGTCCAAAACATTTCCAATTCAAAGCCCTTGATCCAGTGGGTTGGTTAGCAGCTGAAGGTACCAGTAGAGGCCCATAATTTTCAAAGACTAAATTACAGCAATTTAGGAAAGAATCACAGAGTTAAACAAAGTAGTTGTGTCTTAGAAAAGAAAACAGATTTTGCTCTCTACTACCTTCAAATTGTGCTCCTCCATATGTGTACATCCTAGTACTCCTGTGACCTATATGCAAAGGTGCCTCTCCCAAAGGTTAAAAATGATCTGATGGTCTACATGGAACTATAAATGTCTTCTGGGAAACACCTGGAACTGCCACTGATTTGCATGCAGAAGATACCGAGTTGACTTTGCTAACCCAGGTTAATCAAAAGCACTGTCTGAACAGTAATGACTGCAGAGTGAGATAAGCTAACTGCAAGAGCAAAGTGCCTCCAGACCTTGCACCTACCCACCTATATGCTCTGCATTCTCACTGCTGCGAATTGCTGCTGGGCTCAGTTGTTGCTAGGAAATCATTAAGCATGTCAGAGGGGGTATTGGGCTGTTTTGTAAAAAGGTATTTGTCTTTCACAAACAAAAAATGAATATGAGGTTGGGACAATGTAAGCGGGTGGCTGAGGAGTAGACTGTTGCTTTTATTCAGCTGAAGGGTTGAAAAATGGGATCTCCTTATGTGACCAAGGTGTCCATTGATAGAGCTGTCTTGAATTCTCTCTCCACTCAGGTAGCAATGCTAACTGATCATTTATATTTCTGCAAAATCACAGGCATACAGAGAGCCTTACAGATGCAGGGCATGTTTCAGAGAAAAACGTGCCTCCAACAATATGAATCCTTTTATCAATAAAGAAAACAACATTTCTCAGGACTAAAGTCCACTTATTTACCCCTGGTGCAATTCCTTCATTAGTGCACCATGAAAACAAGGCCTTCTGAGCTGCTCGACAGACTTCCTCAGCTTTTTCATAATCTTCTTGTTTTTATCTGAAATTGCTATTGAAAATTCAGTAACTTTCTCATTTACATACAGAGAGTATGCAAAGCTACCCTCAAATCTAAAGTTAGAATGTATATCCCATTTGACTTGACTATGAGAAATATGAATGACTGGTGTTGACAAATCATAACAGAGAATAATGCAGACTTCAGAAAAATTGGGCCCAGACACTGAAAACACAACATTTCCAGTGTAGCTAAACTTGATTTGTTAGGCTGCAGTTTCATTGCCTGTCATCAAGACGTCTCATCAGTAACTTAGATGCTAAGCCTTCCTTGCTATTTTACTCTTCTGACAAAAGCCTTGCATAACATTATCTCCCGACTATATTTTTGGCCTTTTATATATCGTATTCTGTGTACTGTGAAAGCAGCATTTGAAATATAAATATTTTGTATACACATATCAAATGCTAAATCTGGAGAGAAATGGTAATAATTTCAGTGTGACAAATGAGGAAGATGCAGCTTCCTCAACTGGATTAATCTGTTTGATTTGTGAACAATTATGATCTGTCCATTTATGCTACTACAGGATCTTGATCCAAAATGAGATTGACAGAATAGGAGTCTAAAATGCCCATTAATACTATGGTTTTCTTAAATGTTGCTTAGCAGGTCTAGAATACATCAGCCTCTTGAGTTACACTCATCCCATAAATACTTTCAACCAACCAACACCAATCTTTTACATATGACATTTTAATTGCAAATAGAATGAACTAATTCTATAATGCTTTAACAATTCCATATTGCTTTTCTGTCATTTGCTTAGTATACTGAAATGTTTCAACAAAGAAAAACAATTGTCTAACAAGAATTAAATGGACAAAATGGGGAGAAATGTTATGATGACATGGCTGAAACTATTTTGTTTTGTCATGTCCTATCTAAGATAACACTGATCTTGAATAATAATTCATCTTGTTTCAGCCATATTCCTATTTCACGTCAATTTATGTCCAGTAATTTGTGATAACTGAAAGTGATTTCTGAAACACTGGCTTTGCAAGCCAGTAACACAAGTGTGCAAGAACATGCTTTTTCCTTCTTGCTTTTAAAACCAACTCCCTCATGATTTTAAAATTAAGCATATTATTTGTGGTTTTGTATTTTACACAGAACAATCCCTCAATTTTTGTACTTAAAATCAAATGAAACAGCAAACTAAGTCTTTCCTCTCCAAAGAATTCCCTGAAATGCAGGAATTTTTAAAGACTCAGTATGGATGCGGGAAGACTGAGTTCTTACACTTATCACCACACTAGAGAAGATTGTGAAAAACAGAAAGTTGCCCAATAGATTTGTCTTAAAAGTGGCAGCTACAAACAAGCACAATGAGAATCGGAAGGGCCTCTATATCATAGAATCGGAGAAGCACAGAATGATTTGGGTTGGGAGGGACCTTTAAAGCTCATCTAGTCGGACCTCCCTGCTATGAGCAGGGACACCTTCCACTACACCAGGCTGCTGAAAGCCCTGTCCAACCTGCCTTGAGGCACTTCCAGGGATAAGGCATCCACAGCTTCTCTGGGCAACCTGTTCCAGTGCCTCACCATCCAAATCATATATTCACAGAACCATAAAATATTAAGGGGCTGGAAAGGACCTTAAAGATCAACTAGTCCCAACCCCCCCTGCCATGGGCAGGGACATTTCCCACTCAGGTTGCTCAAGGCTTTATCCAACCTGGTTTTGAACACTGACAGGGTTGGGCATCCACAACCTCCCCGGGCAACCTGTTCCAGTGTCTCACCACTCTCACAGTAAAGAATTTTTTCCTAATATCTAATCCAAATTTCCCCTCTTCCAATTTGCTCCCATTATGCCTTGTCCTATCACTACAGATACTGATGAAGAGTGCCTCTATGGCTTTCTTCTAGGCCCCCTTCAGATAGTGCAAGGTTGCTATGAAGTTTCCACATAACCTTCTCTTCTCCAGGCTGAATAGCCACAACTTTCTCATACTGTCTTTGCAGGGAAGATACTCCAGTCCTCTTATCAATTTATTGGCCCTCCTCTGGATTTGCTCCAACAGTTCCATGTCCTTCATATGTTGGGGACTGTATGTAGCACTCCAGGTAGGCTCTCTCACCAGAGCAGAGCAGAGGGGAAGAATCACATCCTTTGACCTGCTGGCCCTGCTCCTTTAGATGCAGCCAAGGATTGGGTTGGCTTGCTGGGCTGCAAGTGCACGCTGCTGGCCCATGTTGAGTTTTTCATCAACCATCACCCCCAAATCCTTCTCCACAGGGCTGCTCTCAACCACTTCTCTGCCCAACCTGTGGGTGTGTCTCAGATTGCCACAATTCAGGTGTAAAGACCTTGCACTTTGCTTTGTTGAACTCCATGAGGTTCACACAAATCCCCCTCTCAAACCTGTCAAGGTTCCTCTGGATGGCATCCCTTCCATCCATTGTGTTGACTGCACCACACTGCTTGGTGTTGGCAGTAAGTTTGATGAGGGTGCACTTGATTGCACTGTCCATGTCACCAACAAAGATGTCAAACAGTATCTGTCACAGTACTCACAGCTGAGGGACACCACTTGTCACTGGTTTCCATGTGGACAATGAACCATTGATTACAACTCTTTGTGTGTGGCCATTTAGCTAGTTTTTCACCCACCAAGTGGTTCATCCATCAAATACATGTCTCTTCAATTTGAAGACCAGGACATTGAGAGGTACAATGTCAAACACTTCGCACAAGTCCAGATAGATGATGTCAATTGCTCTGCCCCTATCCATCAATCCTGTAGGCCCATCATAGAAGGTCACCAAATTTGTCAGGCATGATTTCCCCTTCGTAAAGCCATGCTGGCTGTTACCAAGTACCCTGTATAAAAACATCCTTCATTATGTCCAGTCTAAATCTATCCTCTTTCAATTTAAAACTATTGCCCCGTCTTGTCACTACAGACCTTCGTAAAAAGTTTATTTCTGTCTTTCTTCTAAGCACCCTTTATATATTGAAAGGCCGCAATAACTTCTCACTGGAGCCTTCTCTTCTTCAAACTGAACAACCCTACCTCTCCCTGCCTTTCTTCATAGGAGAGGTGCTCCAGGCCTTTGAACACTTTTGTAGTCAGAAAGGTGCTAACAGAATACTTAAAAAATTGCTTTTACTGAGCTTCCAGTTATGTCTATGTCTATTTCTGATTTTTGCATTAGTACAAATAATTTCTTCAGTAATATACTAACCATGGCTTTACCTGATAATAGATTTGACAAAAAAGAAGAGTCTTCTGGATTTTACATTTTTTCTTTCTGCCAAAAAGCTCCTATTATTTGATAAAATAAAACACAGACTGTCCAGAAACACTAGCAGGATAGCTAGTAGAAACTAAACCTCCAGTAGCCAGTGTACCTTTGTGAGTAGCTCGTATGCAACTCTTACAATGCTATGAGGCTTTGCAGTCATTTAAAAAATAGCTTTAGAACACACCATCTTAAAACATTGAGAAATTAAATCCAAGATTCTATTTGCCTTCAAATCCTGGCAGTTTTTATCTATTTCAGGAATTTAAAACTCATAAGTATAAGTGGTTATTACATAAACATTGGTTGACAAAAGGCATTAAAAGCAAAGCACACTTTTGGGCTATCAGTCAGGCTCTACTAGCAGCAACAGCACGTACCACCCAAATAGTTCCTGCCTCTCATGAGCATTAGCAGCTTCCAGGCAGAGGTCCTTAGTCTTGGGATTCTGCTGGTCCGCAGTCAGCAGTGAGCATCCATGAATACCAAGCACAGCCATAACAAGTTCTCCCATGCTCACAGTTCCTGATTTACTTCTCAGAGCTTGTTTAGGAATGAATTAAGCAGGTTAATGAATTCCTCAGAACACATGGTGTTCACACATAGACTGTGCCCTGCATATGGGGATATCTTACCCAGAGTCAGAGAAAACATCAGTGAGCTTTGCTGAAAACCTCAGCAAAGTGACCAGGAAGACTGGCTTACTTCTCCTCTGCCTCTGAAGCAGCAGAGTTGTGATAGAAACAGAAAGGGTGACTACTGCTGACTGGTGATTGCTATAAAAATTCTGCAGCAGGATTCTAAGGCTTCTCTGCAGCAGCATTTGGATGTAAATCATAAAGCCTCTACCGAAGACATTAATTTATATCACTTGAAATAAGACAGCTTATGTGAACGGAATAAATCTAAGGATTATATGCATTTAGAAGGGAGAAAAAAATGTTTGCTGAAATAAAGTTGGCTAAGGAGCATCTACAGTAATAGAAGCTATAATTTTTTAACTAGTGGTAGTCTTTTTAAACTGGATTTCTTCTTTTTAAATTTTTTTTCCAGAAAAAGCACAAAGATCCACTGGAAAACATGGTGGTTTGCAACTTTTCTTTAAAGAAAAAAAGGTATTTTGTGACTGCATTGTGCAACACCTTGTAAAAAAATGTACCCATCTCCTCTATTAGGAGCAAATTCACTCTAGGAGGTACATTTAGGATTCCTTGATAGCTCAAAAGCGGACAAATATAATGTCATTCTATCAAACAATAAAAACACTTTTTGGTGAGAGTGTCTGTGCTAGGCTTCATCTCAGAACAGATGATGACAGGTGAGTCAAAGGCACTGCAACTGGAAATCCTGATAGATTGTTAGCAGGAGACACAAAGACAGCATTTCTGTGCTGTCAGATGTACCAGACCCATGGCATCCTTCTTGTTCTGTCCCACAGAGAGGCTCTGTGTGTCCTGAAGTGTTGGAGCTTCAGCAGGATATTTACACTCAAACTAATTCCTGACTGAGCATACAGCTGCAGCAGATTTCGGCAGAAAAAGGATATACAAACATGCAGTAAATCACAAAAAAGTGTTTTGCTAATTGTTTAATAATAATGATGCTGAATAGAATAACTAGAGAAATTATTGATTAACTAAGCCAACTTCACAGTATCCCTGTGGAGCTATGTAACAGATGCTGATGAGTAACCTGAAGCAAAAGGAAGTTAAACAGTAAGCCAAGTCTATAGAGACATCTGGCCAGTAATGTCAGTAATAGACCTTGTGGATGAGGTTCTGCATCCCCTGACTTAAAAGCAAATCCTCGAAAGCTGATTTTTCTGGAGGTGAAAAAAGGATACTGTTATAAAGAACTTCAGGCATCTAACTGAGCTGAGTTGTCCTATGTATGCCCTTATCTTTCCCTATTATTACAAGAAATTCTACATCCTGACAGGATATATTAAGTGCTTAAAATACAACATTGTAGATAGTGTGATCTGCTTCCTAACTGGCCTGAATCCTAGTTCCATTAAAGTGGACACACTCTGATAATAAAACTACTGCCAGTTTTGTAACTACTGAAAGGCATTATAGCAATGCATCAGCAGTGAAGAGCTTTGGTGTTCACAAAAGCAAGTGCTTGTTTTTTTAAAAAGACAGACCTACCCCATCCAAAAGATGTTTGGATGAATACAAGAATGGCTAGATATTTGCCTAGAACATTCTCACAAGTGTATTGCATTGAGAATTAGTATATAAAGAGGTCATACAAACGGCCATAACTTCCAAGGACTTTTCTTTTAAAATTCAGTGTTCAATGTCTGTAATTAAAGCCTTTTGCTTTAGAGAATTGTATCAATTTATCAGTCATTTTTAAAATTCATTGATCCTGGTTCTTCTTTCTTAATACTGCAAAATAAAAATTTACATTTCACAGTAAGTGGAAGACTCTTATGGTTATGAGTCCATAGGGGAAGACTTTCAAACCTTTGCTTCCTCCCTGCCCCCCAGTCCTTTACAGGGTTTTCATAAAGGTCTGAGTTGGGCTTGCTAAGAGGAAATAATGTCAAAGGTTATCACTCTCATGATGTGCATCCTGTTAGTGCTGTCAGTCCACTTGGCAATGTTTGGAATACTAGGGAGCTGCAGATCATAGCAATTGTGTGTAGCTTTAGATCTAAGACAAACAGACATGAACTTATCTCAGTTGTTCAGCTGGGGCACTAATTTAAATTCTTTGTCTGCTATGCTGATCATGGTTAGGAAACAATTCTGAGTGCTATTGTAGTAGAACGTTGAAGCCTAATTTTGCCTTTTGCCTGCTGTTACTCCTGCTTTAGAGCCATTTAATTCACATTTTAGAACATGTGTAAGTTTGACTTACAATATATGACTCCAGGAAAGCAACCAATTGTAAGACAAAATCATGATGAATGTCCATCCATTTTCCTTTATGTATCCTGACACAGGCTTGAAGCTTCTGCTTAAACTCTGTTTTACATCTGCAGCTGCATTCCTTGCTTTTCAGAGAGAACAGAAAATGGTGTTGCAGACCCAAAAAGTAAATGAGAAGCTTTGATAATGAAGAATTTGAGGCTGGAAAAAGTAATGACGCCTGCCTGGCTTCTCTGAAAGATTCCCTCTCCTACTTTGTACATCCCCATTTCTGGAACTATACAGACAAATTCCTGACCTTATATGTCTTTCAACTGGAAACAACATTGTCTGTAACCTTAGTTTTGTCAAGGAGAAAAAAAAAATTCAATAACCATGATCTAGGCTGCATAGTTCAAGATATTTTCCAGCTCCCTTCCCCAAATCCCAAAGAGGTATTTCAGTTCTTACTCAAGGTTGGCAGAACTCAGTTACCTGGCAATTTGTTTGGGTTTAACATATCAAGCACTGAAAAATTCCTAATGCAATTTTAATACTAAGTTAAAGAAAACTTTATTTATAGCCAGGAACTGAACTGCTGCATGCAGGAAGGAAACAAGAGTCACCTAGAAAGGTCACAGTGACCATCCAGTAAAAAGACAGCAATTTTAAACTTGCTGCTAAAACACACGTCTTTACTCACTTTTCCTCAGCTATCTTAATTTCCAAATCCCTCCAGAGATATTTTCTCTAGCTACAGCAAGGATTTCTGTATGAAGCACTTATAAAGGTTATGATATTGACCTGTGACTCATGCGGTATTTAAACGTGGATGAGATTCTTGAGGACATAGACCTTTCCAATCATAAATGTTCTATCAGTGCTGGGGGAGACACTTCCAGCCACTGTTAGACTAGCTAGTAATTGTAGGTAGTTTACTTCTCTCCTTTCCTGGTGCTAAACTAAATGTTGCCCTGACTTCAAACAACTTCCCATCAGGAGCTATGAGGCAAAAAGTTCAGATTAATCTAACCAGTTCAGCTAATATAAGACTAATGCCTACCTATGTCAGGACGTCTCTCTCAGACTTTACATCCACCAGTCTGTTGAAGACGGTCATGTATATATAGTTAGATTGCCTTTTCCAGGAATATGTTTGCTGTTACAGCTGTCAGCAGATTGCCTTTTCCAAGAACATGTTTGCTATCAGCTGCCTACTTAGAATCACAGAATCATTTGGGCTGGAAAAAATCCTTATGATCAAGTCCAACCACTAACCTTACACTGCCAAGTC
>QWTY01016485.1:47561-62686 GCA_008033365.1 Pseudorectes ferrugineus
TGGGTCTTATTATTTGAGACTGAGGCAAAAAAGGTATTAACTACCTTATCCTTTTCCTTATCCTTTGTTATTATCTTTCCCCCTGCAACTAATAAAGGATGGAGACTACCCTTAACCCTCCTTTTGTTGTTAATGGATTTATAGAAACATTTTTTAATTGCCTTTTACTGCAGGAGCCAAATTGTATTCTAGTCAGGCTTTGGCCCTTCCAATTTTCTCACCGCATAACCTCATGACATCCTTTTACTTCTCTTGAGTATCCTGCCAGTAGTCTCCCTAAGATGATAAACTCTCTTTTTTCTATTGCGTTCCAGCCAAAGCTACCTGTTCAGCCAGGCTGGTCATCCTTTAATATTTCAAGCACAAAAAACCACTAATTTAGCTAGCACAGGATATGGTCTTCCTCACTGCTACACAGACCAATGCAACTTCATGTGTTTGGTGTATTATTGACAACTAAAGAAAGCTGGGATGTTACAATAGCCAAACTCAAAGCTTCAGTTTCACTTGCTCCACCCACTATGTGTATGAGCATTAGGGGTGGATAAGAGTTGATATTGGCTGCCAGTAAAATATAAATGTAAAAGTATCAGAAAGTATCTGTAAGAGTGGAAGGTCTTTCGATAGATGAAAAGCTTTGATTGTTTGACATAATCACTTATGAGTGCTTGCTGTTTTCCAAAAGCCTTGTGCCAGCTTCTGACAATGTTTTCAAAATATAATTTAAAATTTATTTACATTTTAAAGTTATTGAAAACATGCAGTAGGGTGTTCATGAATAGTTTATTTGTCTTCTCTGAAATGCATGCGTTGCAAAGATATTCTTGCTCATTTCTGAATTCCTGCCTGGCTACTACCACAATTTAAATCTGTCCAGTCTAGGTCTCCTAAATAGGAGCCTAGATAGACTCATCTCTTTCCCACTCCCAGACTGCTAATGCTCTGCTCACAACTAATATAATCAGCAGTTTTATTAAATATTGTAATTAGGTAATTATACTAAAAGGCTCTAAAATATTAAGTGACTAATCCTTTTCAGTGGTCATTCTTCAACGGAAGCAGCAGATGCTTTGGCTATCCTAAAGGGATGTGACATAACTCTGGTATTACTGGTTGGCAATTGAGGCAACTTGGTTTCTCTAGGAAGAGTGTCTCCTCTGGGCCTAGGAATGGCCTGAAAATGAAAAAACTGGGTAGACTTTTGATTTCATTTTATCTTATCTTTCAGTAGCATTTTATTTCACTCTACTGAAGTGTTATTGTCTGTGCTTTAGGGATAGGAAGAGTGAAGCATATTCTCTAAAAATTTCCCTGCAAATTAGTAGTATTCCTTCCTATGAATGGTCTATTTCTCCAGAGACAGTATTTGACAGTATGTGGAGCTTCACTTACAAAGAACTGTTCATATGATTTGATCATTGTTTTTAAAACTGCTATGTTTCATTCTGTATCTTTCAACTCAGAGACAAGTCAGCATTAATGCAATTTCCTTTTTATGAATGCACTTGCATGCTCTGTTGTTGACTAAACAGATGACAGAACCAGAATTTGCATCCAATCTGCCATAGCAGTAACAGATCAACAGTTTTGATATCTTCACAAAAACAGATGCTCTCAAGTATTTTCCCATAAAATTAGCTAATTAACTGCTTTAATTGTGAAAAAAACCCTCTATTGACAAATCATATGTACAACTGACTAACCAGAGAATATCCTGAGTATTCAAGTCTTTTTTAGACTACAAAATAACAATTCCTGAGAAAAGATGCATGCTGTCTGACAAGAAAACAATAAAAAAACCCCCCACCAAGTAAAAATTCTTGCTCATTCCTGAGTAATTCTATTGACATGAATTTAATGAGCACTGTTTACTTGCCAGAAAATTAAACAAATAACAAGCACCACTTTAGCAAATGACTAGCTGGCTTAAGTGTTTTTCATGAATTAATCTTTCTTTGTATAAATGTAAGACAGTAAAAAAAGGAGATCTCGAAACCAGTAATGACATCTGTGAGCTCCTTCTGTGTGTTCTGCAATGGCAAAACACTGCCAGGGACTATGGCAAGGGAGAGGGTTGCCATGCAGACCAGCAAAACAGCCCTCTGAAATGGCATGCTGACCCACTTTCAACTACCAGCTCTTGCTGACCCTTTGTTGAGTGAAAGGTTTTTTCAGTTTTTTGCTGTTTTTCACCCTTTCAGTTCTTATTTCTAAAGGGGCAAACCTGTCTTTCTCTTTATTCTCCTTTTCCTCTTTCTCCACTAGTATGCACTGAAGAAAGGTAGATTATTTCGTGTGATTGTCTGCTTCAGCTAATTAAAAAAAAAATCTTCCACCTCTTCTTAAGAACATGCTGTGGAAGAAACATGGATCTTGTTATCAACAAAATTATGATACAATTCCTTAAGAAGTCAGTCTGATCAGAGTAGTTCATCTATGAAAACCATACTTTAATTGTTACTCTTGGTGATAGTGAAGGATAATAGTGTAATATGATACTAAATATTGCCACGTGCAATAAAAAAACCTGTTTCAGTCTTGCCAGCAGTAGTGTGCAAATTCCCTTTTGAATTCAGGTTCGGATGTTGTGATTTAATCTAAATCTTTTGCTTCTCCTTCTTCCAAAACCAACAGGAGTTTAAAGAGAGCTGTATTTTTATTGGAACCATGTGGTCAGCCTAAGTTGCCAAAATAATTTAGCTAAAACTAGTGCTTTTATTTGGGTTAAGGTTGATTCTTGAACTGGGTAGAGGTCAAGGCATTTCACTCGTCTTCTTCTTTTTCAATTTCACCATAAAGTCTACAGCAGAGTTCTGCCAGTTCAAGTTGTTTTTCTTGAATCCAAATTACCAAGTTGAGCTTATCTATGTTTGTGAGTTTCCACAAGTGGAGACTAAACCTTTTTTCATCCTTTTTCCCTACTACATATGTGTTACAATGCATAGAAAAATGATTCCAAGGATTCAGAATAAGCAGTGGTTCAACAGTGCAAGGCCTGCTGCCAATGCTGCTGCTGCTGCTGGTGTGACCTTAGTGTGACCTGTCTCTTGATAATGAGTGACAGCTGCTGTGAAATGACTCACAGGGTGTTTGCCTCTCTTGGGCAACAAGTGGAAAAACATAAAAATATAGAATTTTGGAAGTAAGATATGAAAAAACAGGCTCTGCTTTATGTTACTTAAAAAGTGTTCTTTGACCTTCATATAGCTTCAATAAACTGATGATAGAATCACAATCTCCTTACAAAACTTTTTAAATCCTGAGCTGTGTTTCACAATAACAAACACTATAATGTTATTGCAATTAAGGAAGTATCTATTTATCACAATTTATGTGTTTTGTGTTTGGGCATGCACTTGTAAACGGGACAAAACCAGGCCCTTGAACACCAGAACCTTCACATGATTAGGAGGTTCAAATCAAATATCCATTTCTAAATACATTCTCTGTAGTTAGAAACTGGTTTGGATCCAAAAATAATAAGGGGTTTTTTTGGGTTTGGTTTCTATGCCATTGCAGCAAAAATGTCATAGGTCAGAATTATATATTAAAGATGTTCTACAGTAGCAGTGCCTTGATCCAAAATAGATTAAATATAGGCTTCAGTCTTAAAGGGAAACCAGGGTAAAGATTTGATGACTCTTGTATATTACATTTTTCTCTCAGGAGATCCTGGCACAAACAGATCAAATCTCATTTTATAATAAGTATTTCCGTCTTGGGTGGAATTCTTATAAAAAGAGAACCAGAAATAAGTCATTCCAGGGTTTTGTTTAGGATGCAATACAAACTGAAAGCAGTAAGAATGTAGTGAACTGGAATCACAGGACAATCTGTGTTGAGATAAAACATTGTACAGAGTCAAGGTTCCATTTTAACCCACCCTGAAAATATATATCCTATTTAATGGCACAAGTGTTTACCTCCGCTTGCATCACAAAAGTGAAAAAGTGTTTTTAAGATGTAGCTTTTATCAAATTTACAAGACGGTAGAAAATTTTAGAAAGCTACATGACAGGTCACTGAAAAATTATTATCTGTCCCATTAAAAGTCATGACAGCTCAAAATTTGATTTTATCCAAAATCTGACAGAAATCTTACATATAAATAACATAGGGTTAATCATATAAAAAAAAATTTGAAAATACTGTTTCATAATTTTAAATTGAAACTGTCAATAATTCTGAGTGAGAACACGGCTGGAATCAGAACTGCTGCATCTTCAACTCTACTCTTCTTTATCAGAATGCTAGGTATAAAAAGAAAAATTAAACACCACTAATTTACTTAGTTTTCTGGCAGCAGTGCATGACATGGGACTGAAAGGGACTAAGAAGATCGGGCCAATGCATTTGGTAGCTGACAGTTTTGTGGTTTAGTCATTCTAAAAGGTTTTCATTGTATAAGAGAAGATAGGCCCCTTCAGATTGAGGCTGAAAGGTCTCCAAACTATGCACAGCATAGGGTCAAACAAAAATATCAAATAATAGGTTGTTTGTGACAGCAAAGAAGAAAGAAAGCTCTCACCCTTATAACCAGCTGCATTCGTTTTCCAGTCATTAGCATTCAGATGTCCTGCACGTGAAGTCCTGACAATAATGTGCTGTATGTCTCTCCAGGTCAGAAATGGACTATGAAACAGGAGAAAGACAAAGTCACAGATCAGACATTTTACCAGGATGTAGGGATACAAGGTCATGTAAGCTGAAAAGTATCCAAAGCAAAACAACTTCAATTTGTCTTCTCTACTTTCCTTTGCTCCATTCAAAAGAACATGTTCCAATTTTACAGAAAAAACTATATGAAATTATTTATACAACTGGGAGGTTTGCCATAAGCAGACTGTAAAAATATATGACAATATTCTGTTATATGAAGCTTAAGGGAAGATGAATGAGTACATTTCACACAGAGGCAATTTTTATGACCATCAACTACTGTATCTTAATGAGTGCAAAGGAGAAGAAATTAAACTTTTGGCTTGCTGAAAAGCTCTACTAAATATCACTAACTGCTAGCTCAAACTGGAAATTCTTCTAGACTTTCAGTTCCTATTGAAGCTATCCCAGGTGCCTCTGTTGTTATTAATTTGTCTACTACCCCTGGTCTTGGAATTCACAGAGAGTCTATGAGTATTTTGCAGGAATTCCAAGCAGTTGGATAGTTGGTGAGTTACAAAGCAAGGGCCTGATTGCACAGATGTGTATTCCTTTAAGGGATTCCAAATAACCTATCCACCTGGAAGGTGAAAGAAGATGCTGTTTTGTATCCTCACTATCACATTAATACACATTTATCTTCTAGGACTAGGGCAAATCTTCAGGGATTTCAGTTTTCCTGTTTCTTCTGTATCTAAAACAAGGAGAATTCCTTTTCTTAGAAGACAATCTAAAGGTGCCATCACTTGGCTATTTTTTTTTTCTCCTTCCAATTTTTCAGTTTTTCTATTATCTGCAAGAAGATGAACAGTATTCTCTTTAAAAATGCAGTGTAGTAGAGAGAATGATAAACTGAGCCACTAAACAATGAAGAAGAAAAAAGTACTGTGGTGCAGAACACCAGTCAGTCACTAAGTACCAGCCTCAGAGCATCATTGTCTGCCCCTATTGCACACACTGCCCCAATTCCCCTCAGCTGAAGACAGACCAGAATGAAGTTTGTAAGACCCAGAATCGGCTATCTACACTGCCCAGGACTATGCAGTCATTGAAAACCAGGGAAACCTTGGTTCTTAAACCAGATGCTTAACATCCTTAAATATTCTGTTATATTTAATGAGAGCAGATGCCTTCTGTCCCTGAGTATTTTTTAAAACATTACTATGCCTATAGGTACATTTTTTTCTTATAGTGCAACTTCTTGTACTAGATTGCTGGACTAGAATGACATTTTTTGTTTATCCAGCTGAGCTGGTAAAAATTACTGAAGAAAAGATTAAAAAAACGTCATGGAATGTAAGGTACATTAAGGGTTTGTTAGACAGCGCATGCTTGTACAGTCACATAACATGCTACGGCTTTTTTAACCACATAGCATGTGCCTGTACAACATCATTTTAATTAATTTCTGGTTCTACTTTACAACATTCAGTTTACATTCATGCCACATCTCCACAGTTTCTGCAATGCATCCTGATCTCCTCATAAGGCAGTATTGGAAGGCTTTGTCACAGAATCTACAGAATCTATAATTTGTCATAGAATCATATGATGGTTTGGGCTGGAAGGGACATTTAAAGGTCATCTAGCCCAAGTCCCCAGCAATCAGCAGGGACATGTTCAACTAGATCAGGTTGCTCAGAATCCTGTCTGAACTGACCTTGAATGTTTCCAGGCATGGGGCATCCACCACCTCTGTGGACAATCTGTTCCAATGTTTTACCACCCTTATTGTAAAAAGAAGAAAATAAATCCATCTTTTGCATTATCGTTATATTGCTTTTTAGGATAAAATCCAGACAAGTTGTGATAGGACATGATGAATGTATTCCTTTAGATGAACAGTGGGGTAAGGAGCCATTCATCCACCAGCAATGGTGTTCTGGTGTACCTGTGTCAAATCTGCAGTGCGCACAGCAGTGAAGACTGCAGACCCTAAAGAGTATTGTGTTCTTCCCAGAGATAAAAAATTGTAAGTGCCAAAAATCAAACAAACAATGGCCTAACTGCAGGCTGATAATGATGAAATTGGGAGGAGAAAACCCCTGGGAGAAAGGCATCTGAATTACATCTTTTATTGTGTCATCTCCAAAGGAATAACAAAATGAGACTGTCCAAAAGAAAATGCTCACAGTCTGCTTAAAAACAGCATGGAAGGAGCAGCAACAAAACCTTAGGTTAGTTGCCACTCTTAGAACCAGCTTGACTGTGAAGGTGGAGAAGGCTTACATTGTCCTAGGTTAACACAGGAAGCTATGATTAGCATGGTACCCAGGCTATTGATTTGACCTGTCTTCCACATTTCAAAAGACTGGCTACAGAGACACTGCAATTCACTGAAACTGCTCCTCTTCCACCTTCCTTATTTTCCTCCCACAAGGAACTGACAGGAAAAAGCAGATGGGATCCCTGCTCTCAAGGTGAACAGCCAGCAGCACCTTAACAGTAACTTCAGAGACTATCCTCTAAAAACTGATGCTGGAAAACACTCGGAGAGCCAAAAAGCTACACAGGATAGAGCTGCTATACTCTTAAAAGTCTCAACTGAGAAAGTGCCAACTGAGATTTCTGAAAAGCTTATACAAGTTAAAGGCATTGCCCTGGCAGCAGAACAACAGCTATCCCCTTGTTTTATTTCTAGCTGTTGCTCCAAAGCACAGACACAGAAAACTCAATAAAGAAGTTAAAAATCATCACAATCAAACATTATTTGTTTTTAACCTAGTTTGAGTTTAAGAAATGTCTGAATGGAATTTTCTTAAAACCTTTTTAAAGTAAATGGAAAATTTCAGCCTAAATGGTTATTCTTTGGCAAATTTATATATAACTGAAAACAGGAAAAGGAACCAAAGTACATCCAAATCAATGTCAATATAATAACTGAAATCTCGTAAGTGGCATAGGTGGTTAAAGCTCAAGAGAAACACAGGTTCTAAGGTAAGCATTTATTAATGGTTATGTTTTTCAAACACTTCAATATTAAGAGCAAACTACTCCAAAAATGCAAATATTCAGAAGGAGATTTCTAACTCACACACACTAGCATTCCCTTCTATAACAGGCAGTCAATCAATGGAGCAAAGACCTAGCTAAAGCTGATGATAACCTCTCCTCTTGCACTCAAAGTCTAACTGTAGAGGTCACTCAACAGCACTTCCTCAGTTCACCCCAGCTGTCTCATCACCTTTAACCTCTGACTATATTTATGACAAAGCCCTCATAACTTTGATAACACAGAAGCATGTTCCCTGTATCCAAAATTGTACCTTGCCAGATGTTACACTGCTCTTCTGCTTTCTGTAAGAAAATCAGTCAATATGGAAAGAATGCAAATACCTCTTCAGCTGCCAGAAATCCAAAGTATCTACCTCTGACACTGCTGACCCCTTACAACGTGAACTCCATTTTCCTTTTATCTCAGTGATTACACTTGGTGGTACTGTCTTTTAGAGGAATGTGGTACATTGACACTTTTCTGTCACTAGTATCAGAATTCACTAAAATTCTTTAGTTTTTCCCAGTACTACCTTGTTCTAGCCTTGGTTTTACGTAAGAAAAGACAAATGCAGGAACGACAAGTCCAGAGGAAGGCCACCAAAATGATTAGAGGGATGAAGCACCTCTCCTACAAGGAAAAGCTATTTTCTGAAAGAGAGTAGGTTTACATTAGATCTTTGCTGGCAGGGTGGTAAAGCACTGGCACAGGTTGCCTAGAGAAGCGGAGGATGCTCGATCCCTTGGAAGTGTGCAAGGCCAGGCTGGATGGGGCTCTGAGCAACCCAGTCTAGGGGAAGGTGTTTCTGCCCACAGCAGGGGGGTTGGAATGAGATGATCTTTAAGGTCCCTTCCAAATGAAATCATTCTACGGTTCTAAGATTCCATATCACTCATGTGAAGAGAATCATGGAAGAAAACAGACTCTCTCCAATGCTAAACCACTGAGTATACCACACAGTAGAAAGGTAGACTTCCATTTCAATTGCTGCATCTTACCCATGAAACTAGTTTATATACCATGTGTTGGAAAATATGCATCGGCTTACAGACAGGAACATGCAGTTCAATTGGGGATGTATAATGTATTCTTCTGTCAGCAACATATGGGGTTTTTTTAAAAATTTGGCTTCTTCAAAGGAACATGGCACACTGGTCTCTAGAACAAATATGGAGCCATTTTCTCTCCTGACTTTGACTTGCTCAAATCCCAAATCCAAACTTTTCATCAGTGAGAAAAAGTATTTCTGCCAGCAACAGTAGATGGTACTATGCAATGCAAATAGTTTACTTCTAGTAAGAAAATTGCTGTCTCTGTGGACTAAATTGATTATGTTTATTTTCTTGTTTACAATTAGAAAAATTTGACATTATGTAATGACTAAGTGCAAAACACAAGCAAGCATTTATTCATAGGACCTGATCAAGGTACTATACGTACTGGGAAACATCAATGGGGTACAACTGGGAAACAATTAACTACCTGAATACCATAAGAAAACTGCAGAAAGTGAAAATTAAGAGACTTCTTTGTGTGACAGTTGTTGCATATTTACAACCCTACATTGCACCCTCAGGGATTCCAAACAAGCAGTCTGAAACTCAGTTACAATTCTTTGATTCCTGAAGGAAAACATGCCACTTTGATACTTAAATACTGGATCAAAAATAACAAAAACTTGTTCACATTATGCATAACAACATCTTCAATTTGTTACCAAGGTTTTAGAAGCAGATCCCTGTTGGAAGAAATGGCTACGTGGAGGGTTCAAATCAGAAGGCAGGTAAGAGATCCTCCATCAGCTATTTGCCAATCCTACCATATGAGGCTTGTCAAAGAAAGAAAGTGCAAGGTTGCAGTGTAAATCTGTCTCGCTTTTTTTGTTTGGTTGAATGTACCTTTGTGTGTGAGTCAAAGCAATCTCTCTGCTGTTCTAACTCACATCCAGGCCATATCAGAGCTCTGTTCAACTCCTGATGTCTCCCAGGAATAGAACTTGGCTACCGGGGAAAATAGACTTCCACAGGCTCAAAACCCTTCCACAGTATAAATTGTTGCGTTTTCCAGTAAAGTGGAATGAAACTATACATTAGTACAAACACAGTCAAGAAGTGTCCAGGACTAAGTGCTCCAATTTTTAAGCAGCTTGCTATACAAAGAATGTAACTAACCTTGCAAAACCCTTTTCCAACTTGTCTTTTTAAAAAATCCCATATAAACACTGCCATTAGCAGAGGTACTAATAGGGAATCTAAGGAAGAATCTATGAAAATGCAAACTCTGACTGAGTGCAAAATAGTTCCAGTAAGCAGTTACACTAAGCCACAAGATCATGTGTCCTTTATATCCCATTTAAAAAGTATTGCAGACAATACTTTGATGGCTGCAAAACTTCTTTCTGCATACTTTAATTCCTAACATTTACTTAGGGTCACCTAAATCGGCCGGCATCACAGGTGAAAAATACAGCCTGGAATTTCAAATCACATAAATAAAAAACTCAGAACCACATAAAATAATCTAAACAGATTCCATACAAACAAATCCCAGACTTTAATTTAATATATCTCAAGATGATGTCCCTAAAATATTGAAGGCTGTACTTCATAATCTATAATGTCACAAGACCAAAGATTTCTCCAAACTGGTGAAGAAAACCAGCATGGGAAACCAGGAAATATTTTTCTCCCTAGTTTCTCTCTTCTTTTTAACTTCTTTATTTTTTTTTTCTATTTTATTTAGTGGCTGTGGTCAGCAGCAGTGGCAGATTTTAACTACACATACAAGAGAAAAGCTAGTGAATGGAATACCAATGAATAAAAACCACATTTATGATATTGTTAATATAATTCCTTTGCATCTATTCAAATATACAGGCTAAGGTCTAGAAACAAAACCTTTCATTTAATGAAATGGAACAGAATCTAAAAGGAGGCAAAACCAACACATTTTCACTCTGAAGCTCTTTTTAGCACCATGCAACAGAGTACTACAAATACAAAAGAGTTACTAGGATATTTAGTCACTGGCACATTTTGTCTCCATCACCACATATGAAGCTTTAATACAGTCTTGTCTTTATGTCTATTATAGTAACTATTAGTTCTGAAAAAAAAAGCTAGTCCATAGGCACTAAAATAGATTTCCCACTGGCAGCGTCACCAAAGGTCACAGAGAAAAAAGGGTAAGCTTCTCAGTGTGTTTTAAGATGTCACAATCAGAAATAGCTTTGTTGTAGGTCTTGTGTGATATACCTTTTTTAAAATTTTCAACTAGAACAAAACAAAACAAATCAATTACCAATTTCAGTTCATTAAGAAAGTGAGAAAAACTTTGAGCAAGTTGAAATGTACACACATGCAATCTTATCTGCATTTGCAGATTGTTTGGAATGAACTTAAGGATTTTAAAAGTGAAGTTAAGAAGAGATTTAAAAGTTTTAAAACCCCCACAATAACATTATATTAACTTTTCAAAATACCTTTTTTTCTGATAACTGCATTAAGAAAACACAATTATAACGGCAAACTGCTGCATTACTTACGATTATGTCAGGTCTCAATTACAAACTCTTATTCCCATGCTTTTAACTCAACAGCAAAAAGTATTCTGTGTTGAATATTGGGTCAAGGCAACATGAAAGATGGAAACATAATTCTAGTGTTATGAACTACATGCAATTTGAAATTACTATTGTGTGCAAATTTCTTACTTCCTTCAAAGAAAATGGCTGACCCCACAGGAAACTAGTTTTCTTCAGAATTTAGCAGAATCAATGTCGTAGAACTTAGAAACATTTGATTTTGAGTAGGATTTGGGGTGAAGCATTCCATCTTAAACCTGCAGGTATTATCCAACAGAGCACAAAGTAATGCAAAAGGTTTTGAAATACAGATTTACCTGAAGATCTCCCACATTTCTCCATGAAGCACATTAGAGATATATATTAGGCATAAAGAACAAAATCATGTAGTTGAGAAAATGCTTGTAAGACAGAAAATTTTTTGAGCTAAAGGTACAAGGACTATGGAGCTACACTATTCATGGTTTTTAGAGCTGAGGAACTTGACCCATGTTAAAAAATAGACTTGTGTCAGCATGCAGAAGCTGAGATTTTATTTTTCATACTAAACTAACTTATGTTCAGGTTAACCTAACACCTCCCAAAACCTCTTTCAGTGTTCAAGAAAAGACATTGCTAAGAGGAGCCTGATGAATGGAGGAGGTGACCTACAGTACCCTGCAGAGTACAGCAGATTTGGGCAGCCTAGTGAGTGTACTGTAAGACATTGTGAGGATACTGTACATCATTTAATGGAAACCACCTGTGCTCAACACTGTTTCAAGTTACTTCAACACTGACTACTCTGTCAGCATCTCCACAGTGTCAGCTTTCCTTCATGTGAAGTAAGCATGGAGATCTTTCCTACCCTTGGAAGGTTACTGTGTATTATGACAACAAAGTTTCCAAAGCACTGTGTGAGGTCTGTATAAAGGTGCTGGATGAATGAGAAATATCTTCCCATATGCTTAATTTTTGTTTCAGAGTATAACTCAGATCTTACTTTGCTTCCAGTGCCAGGGCAATGATGCCTGCAGCCATAGGTGCAGAGGCTGAGGTTCCAGTATGGCTGTCTGTGCAACGCTGTCTCAGGTCTGTAGTGATCTGGAAGAAATTGAATGTGTGAAATTTAGAACACAACTTCAGAAATCAGAGCATGTTTCATTTACTTGAATGAGTCACAAGTACGTGGAGGGTATTTTCTTCTTTAATTGCAAGGAAAGGAAGATACATGATGTTAGATGTACTGACCTTGAAGTCACTCGTGAATTTAGAGAGTGTTCCCTATATTGCTCCATGGCATGATCAACAGAGACACTTTTAAACTAGAAAAACATGCAGAAGGGTTTGAAACTGCACAGCTACACAAATGGAACTCTGCCTTTCTATTTGGATTTACAGAGGACTTTTCCTTCAAGAATCTCAAAGTGCTTTACAAACAGGAAGGAACTAAATCTTATATACAGACTGCTTATGCCCATTTTAGAGACTATAAAGAGGTATGGAGGGTTTGATTAGATTGCCTGAAGTCACACTGGAAGTATGTGACACAAGAGAATACAGCTGGGCTCATGCTAAGTACCCTGTTTAATCCTTCATTCACTCCTTACGCAATAAATCCCATGAAATTAAGCAGTAATTCATTGGAAAATCCTGATGTGATCACAAAATTGGCCCAGCCATCACTAGCCAATTAGATCTTTTCAGTTTTAAATTGTTATGTATTATGTATAGATAATTACATGCTGCACATATTTTTGTATGGAATCTAAGTGGATGTATAAACTATAATGTGCAATACCAACTAGAGGCACAGCCTTCTACTTAGTGTTAGGATGTTTCTATCCAATAATGAATTTTAGACAGATGCTTTCTGTAAGAATGTAAATCATGCACAAAAATTAGTTTATTCTAAATCCTGCCTCTTTCAGGCAATGTTAATCTAAAGTGATTCTACTCTATGCTTGTCTTCCTGGAGAAGTGGTTCTTTGCAGGAGCAAGGCAGTAGAGGAAGAATGTCACTACCACCTGGCAGAAGCTCCAGTAAAACCCATGCAGACTGGAGAACAGTTGTTTGAAGACAGCAGTCTACAGGATGGAAACCTCAATAAAGGTGAATGACCTGTGACGCCAAACCTTATTCTCAGAACTTCAGTCACTGCAAGATATAAAATATCTGCCTGAGGGGCAGAGAAAAAGTTGCTTACATAACGTTTTATCCAAGGACATGGAATTATTGTGTTTTAATTCACCAGTATTGTACTTCATTTCCAACACAAATTTGCACAAAGATGGGAGGAGAGGATCGGAGGATCAAAAAAAATCACAAAAAAGCACAGGGCATGTAAAAATGCCTGTCTAGCTTTGAAACCTCAAGATATATGAAATATGATCTGAAAAACCACCCGCATCTCATCTGGGCAGAATATAAGCAAATGCATGCAGGAGGTATAGGTTTCACACTTGACGTTAGCCATATTCAGTATATTACATGATTTGTATTAAGGTTGATGAAAACTCTCACATGTAAGCATATGCAAGTTAACATAGAAGATTTCTAACAGAAAAGGCGCTAACAGCACCAAGAAAATGATTCCTGAAAACAAGTGGGGAGCAAGTGAAACAATATAGAAGCTTCTAAAAATTGAAAAAGACAGATGAACGTATTTATAATGTCAGATCCTTAAATTAATCAACTAACCAGAGGTCAGATTTCTTGATTAATGAAGTCTAGAAAGAACTTTTTCTCCCCCTATTATTTAATATTCTTCATAAATGCACACCTTGTTAAATAACTTCTTCTATCTGTCATTGGCTAGAAGTTGGAACCCCATAAATAAAATGTTCATGTAATTTCCTTCTCTCTTGCCCTCTTGCCTATTGACAGTTTATTCATTTAGACAATGAAAATTACCAGTGTTGGGAAAAGCTTTATGCATGAAAACTGCATAAATGCTGTGACAATATTAAGAGATGAAGCTACAGCAGGAACAGTCCTAACACTGCATTGCCTCTATGTGAAAATTCCAGGTGGGATTAAGATGTCCAAGAACTAGATGATGACATGCACTCAGAGACGTAAGAGATACCGCTATCCCATCTGGAAAACACTGGTCAGTGCTGTGGTGAGGACCAAAACGAAGGCCAGGAAAAAGAGAGAGAAAAAGGGATCAGTAGATGCTCATGTCTTTCATATCCTGGTTCTTTATGCCCGGCATAAAAGTGGTGCAGCAGGTGCTTTCCTTGGAGGACCAAAGGGCAATAAAGCCTCCAGAAGCTCAGGCAGGAAGAAGTACTCTCATAGCAGCTTTTCCCTAAGGGACAGCCTCTGTCCATACAGTGAAACACACACTGAATTGTGCTATCTTTGTTTCTCATCCTCTGGAAGAGCATCCTTCCAGAGTGATCTTACTGTAGTTATCTACTGTCCTGTAGCTACAGATATCAAGCACAACAAGCCATGACATCTCTTTATTTGGCAACATTGTCCCTCATGTTCTGAGTAGATACTGTGGCAGCAATTTGAACCACAGACCCTCATCTCTCTTTCAGCAGATATTTCAGCTGAAAGTCTGTTGACAAAGCTTTGTAAGTGTACATCCCATTTGAACTAATTCAAAGAAAAGTTACTGACAGGAGCTGAGATATTTAGATGTAGATTACCTCCAAGATGTGAGGCATGTTTTTCAGCACTATGGAGTCACTGTCAGAGAACTGTTTCATTTACCCCAAGAAAAAAGAATACACGACCACCAAGAGGTGAGCAGATTTCAAGAAGAAAAATGGTGCCCCAAATTCCTAAACAACCTAAAAACATCAACGATCACAATAAAAGGATGTGGTGTTGGATAGTGTTGCCCTGGGTACTGCAGCTTTTCGATGTTTTTATTTCTGTAACAAAGTTCTCAC
>QWTY01016486.1:0-11219 GCA_008033365.1 Pseudorectes ferrugineus
GGAGTCCATCCAGCACTCACAGAGCGCTTCTGGGAGCTGAAATTCTCCCCGCTCCCCCTGTCTGGGAAACCCTGCTTGCAGCTCCTGCCCCCACCACCTCTCACCTCCTGGGAAACAGGAGCTGCACCCGGCTCTGGGCAGATGTTTATATAAAACATCTGTCATGTGAAAAGGAGAGATTTCCTCAACCTTTAGTGGGGGGAGATTTACTCGAGCCTTAGTATTTAATTTGCCAGTCAGCATCCTAGGAAAGCTGAGACCCTTGTGCCTGACCAGTCTGTCACCATCCCGTTACACGAACTCTTCACTGAGCAGTCCTGCTGGATCAGAGGGCGGCTCAACTGACTTATTCAGGGACACACCAACAGCATAAGGGAGACCCCTCAGCAGGTCTTCCCACTTTATGACCCCCTAGCGGCTCTTCCTCTTTATTTATGTCACCTGCTACCAGTGACTGCTAGCGTCTGTGAAGGACTCGCACCAACAGTTTATGGAATAAGACTCTTTATCAATATAAAATAGCAACAGGTTAAGGTTCAAGGATTGTCGGCGATAGTATCTGACTGCAAAAACATATTCAAAGAAATACACAGACAAGCTCCAATCCCCAATGAAAGTATTCAGTGCACATAGAGTACGGTTCTGGCTGGATGGCCAGGCCCAGAGAGTGGTGCTGCATCCAGTTGGTGGCCAGTCCAGGATGTGGACCTGCAGGAGCAAGTCTAGAGGAATCTATCTGTAGTGATAGAAGGGGTGATGACTTTAAACTAAAAGAACGTAGATTCAGACTAGATAAGGAAGAAACTTTTTACAGTGAGGATGGTGAAATACTGGCACAGATTGCCCAAAGAAGCTGTGGATGCCTCATCTCTGGAAACATTCAAGGTTGGGCTGAGGTCTAAGAAACCTGATCTAGCTGAAGATGTCCATGCTCATTGCAGGGGAAGTTGGAGCCGATGACCTTAAAGGTCCCTTCCAATCCAAACTATTACATGATTCTGTAAGTAACAGACAGCTGTGGTGGTACATCCCTCCACCCTCCAAAGAGTCAAGAGCCACCAAATTATACTTGGTAACATCTTTTCAATGGGCATCACCCAAGTTGTTCAGCATCTGAAAAACAAAAATTGGTTTTTGTCCTTCCTCAGCCATGCTACAGGTTTGTCAGAGAAAACAGGAGGTTGAAAATTTACTGCCTCTATGCAACCGGTTCTTTTACACCATGTTTCCATACAATACCTTGTTCAGTGGCATTCTGTGTCACGGTTCCATATACCGTAGCACAACCCATGCTTCTACACACAGAGCAGGACTCTATACAAAGCTGTTATCACTTGAAGAGCTGTCCCTTTTGTAGATTGCTATCTGCAAACTACAGTAAGACAGTTTGGTTTGAAGTCTTCCCCACCCACCCACCCCCTACACCGCCCCTTAACTTTGCTGCACTGCTACTTCTTGTGATACTTGTTGTAGCACTGCTGTGAGCAATATTAGTTCCTCAGTTTGGAAGTCTCACGACAAGACTCTGAAGTGCCACAGCTAGCTTGAAGAAGACAGAATAGTATTACTAAAGTTTGAGTCACTAGATCAATTTACTATAAATTGCTGAAAACTCAAACTTTAAAAACAAGTATCATCTATGAATGTGAAAACAATGCAAAATTTAAATTTAAAATATGATTTAGAAAAAAAATAAAATCCCAGACTTTTTATTCTTTTTACCTGGTAGCAAATCTTTATCATTATCTGCCAACCTATATGTATTTATTGCAGTTCAACATGGAGAAAAGCTTCTCTGGATGCTCTCATCTTTCCTCCGCTGCATGCTAAGCAGCATGTACATTATGCACAGGCTACTAGGTCTCAGTGCAAGACAAGAAAATCCAAGGAAAACATTAAACTTAAAGTCCCATTTTTTCCAATTTCTAGGATTAAAATGCGTAGCTTTCAGCTAAAAATTGAGGCTCTGAACACAATTTTTCTACACAGAAACTGGACTTAAAATTGAACTTAGCATTGGACTTAACATTGTCAGTATACAATAAGCATAGGTGTATAGAGCTCACCACACTGCAATTCTGCCTGAAACAGAACTACTTGTTAGTTTATCCATCTCAAATATTTAAAGCATGTAGCAGAAGGAATTCAAAGAAATCCAAGGTAAATTAAGCACTATGAATGAAATTCATATCTTAAAATGAGAGTAGTACTAATTTCACTTTCTACCAGTTTAGGTGGTGCATAAGCATTATGCAGACTTGTCCACCCATACTCCAGAATGGATTTCATCATTCAGGATAACCTTTCACTACAGGTTTGCTAGAACATCTGGAAAGGCACCACAGGAAGTTGTAGCAAATGTGGTACGATCGTCCTGTGTTTCACATCTGGAGTAATCTAATAGCGGGGAGGGGTGTCATCCATTACAGAGAGAACATCTGCAATCACAGTTTTAAGTCACACGCTCTTTTCCAGATTTATGTGGGATTCTAAGAGCAGCCTGAAGGACAAGGTTTAGATTATCACCTTTCAGAAACCATGTGGGAATTCAAGAAATTTTCCATTATGCTCCAGAATACATAGATAACCAGGTCTGTTCCTGTATCCTCACTGCAGTCAGACTCTTGTTTAAAGACAGCCTTTCTGACCCAGTTTCTTCCGCTGGACTTCTTTCAGATGCTGAAAAACACCTACCTAAGGCCAAGTGTTCCAAGAGGCACTCAGCTATTTCGACTCTCAAACGTACCCAGTTGGTGCACACAAATGAGAAGAAAAAGGGAGAATAAAAGCACTTCCTGTCCTATCTAGACCCATGGATGGCCCGAGACAGATAGGCATCCCAGACTGCGATGCGCAGTGAAGGTTATTTAGTGTTGCTTTGTGCCTTCCCAGATACCGGAAGCAGCTTGGCTAGTACTCCTTTATGCAAAAATCTAGAAGTGTGGAGTTTACGCAGTGCCTCAAAGAGCATTCCTGGCTCTTCTGCCTGTTGCCAGCTGACAGCAGGAATGAACCATGAAAAGCAATGTCAGAAAATAGAAGTTACAAACTTCTAGATGTATGTTATGCTCCAAAGATATGCATTCCAGTACTTGTCTCCAGACACCCTGAGCTAGAAAACAAAACAACTTTCTAGTCCTTGTGAGTTAAGGGAGAAACTTGGAAGGAGGAAGAAAAAAACACACACAAATGGGGAGACAACATCACCACAAGTCCCGTGGAAAAAAATCAAATAAACAAACAAAAAAAAAACCTGGCCAAAAACGAACCAAGAACCTTAGTCTCAGGTTCCTAAAGGAATTCAAAGGAACCCAGGCTGCGTAACTTGATGTAATCGGTTTCATATTCAAGACTACGCTTAGAGTTACAAGGTTACTTGAGCATTACTAACGTGGGTATTTCCTAGTACGAACATCCACGTTTTGTTTCTGAACACAAGGTGGCAGCATAGGCATCTAAAGCCTACTGGCGCCGTCCCTGATAAAGCCAAACAGAGCTAAGTTATGTAAGTACGGGACAAGCTGCTCTCTCTACAGTTGAGAATTTATCAGAAATCTCTAAAGACTGCAGAAGAGAACTTTGAGTATAACTCTATCACCTACTACCATATGGCTATATCTGCTTTCAAAAGTAATTGTAAGTTACCACCATCCTAGGAGAAAAGGGTAAAATCCCTGTCACTTCTGTCCTGGCCAGTCGCTGAAGTCAGGTCACCAGCCTTTCAAGTCTATGAACACATGGCGTACATTAGAGTGACTTTCCTTCTCCTCTTTTACAAACGCAATAGACCCTACCAGAAAAGGCATAAAGAGTAGCCTTAAAAGAAGCATCTGGAAGACTGTTCTTTCTATACAGTATTCCTGCTTCAGAAAAAGAAGTGTTTCCAGTTTCTGAACATTTGTCTCATTCACACAGAAGAGCTTATAAAACCCAACTTGCAAGAATACCGTGTGGTTTAATATTTCTAACGAAACCTATATGCATTTATGTCCTGTTAAATTCCATTTAAGCAAAACAACATTCTCTGGTAAATCAAAAAACATAAAACGAGGCATTCAGTTTTGAATATCTCTTCCAGCTCATTTTACTCATTCTGGGTAGAGCCAGTTTGGTTCTCTTCTGAAGCTGATTTCTCTTCTAAAAAACAAAACCAAAACAACAACAAAAACGCAGAGCTTTTTTGTTATTATTTTTACATGTATTTTATAAAACCATCCACCTTGGGCAAAACCCACATTTGCTGTGCTGACAAACTTCCACTATCACAGCCTTGATGCAAGACCTGCGCATTGGGGACATAAACGGTTATTATGATTCCCTCTCTTACCTCCAGGACATCCCTAATCAATTGAACAGATTCAAAATCCATTGCACCAGATGTTGAATTACCAGCTCCTGGGGCACAAGACATGGGCCTTTCAGGATCCACATGGAAAAAGTCTAGATCGTGGTGCCAAGGGACTCCAGAAGACTGTTCAAGGAGGACACCTTCGGTGACAGCTAGCAACACCTGTATTGTGAAAGAGGAAGAAAATTCTGTGATAAAAAAAAGTGCAAGTCTCATGACAGGGAATGATTCCGGGGCAGACTCTTCACAGCAGGCAAAGGCTTTGTCACTGAGCATAACACCTGAAATCAGGGATGCATAAGGGAGACAGAGGTAGGCTGTAGTGACATGCAACATTATTATTAGCAAGATGACTGCCTAAGATTATGACTTGTCAGACAAGCACAGATGATAGGAACAGACAAGGAGTTTCAGCAGACTTTTTGGAAATGCTAGTTTAACTCTATTAGTCTTTACTTGAGTGAATACAACAGTTGGGGAAAAAAAAGGGAAAGTTTCTGGAAAGAAAGTTCAGTACATTAAAACAAACAAACCATCCCTGTCAGGGAGGCCTTAGTCTTCAAATTCATGTTTTGGATAAGGTCTCCCTGACAGATTTTGTTTCCTTGGGTTTTGTTTGTTTGAGATTCTTTTGTATGCTCTCACTACCAAACAGTGGACCAGAAATGCGGAATGACCATTTATGGCTAGAAAAAAAAATGGTGCAAGGAAGAGGGATTCAGAATCATTAGGAACTAGAGAAATCTTCAAAAATAGAAGGACCCCATACAGAAGGTATGTCCTTCATCAGAAGCCACATGCAATGGGGATGCTGAAGTTGACAATAAAAAAAAGAAAAAGGGGCAGGAGAGTTTAACCTAAGAATTACAGAAAAGCCAACGAGTGTTGAAAAGCACACGGTTTTCGGTCATTTACACAAACTTTTGTATCTTCCTAAGTATAAACAGCATTCATCAAAACACAAGAAGAGTTCAACATCCTTGCAAGAGCAACAAAATCAAGATATCTACTACAATGGGGCATTTAACCTTTATTTTTTAATAAAGTAGTAGTGTAGCTTGAAAAGTAAAAATATTTTCTAGTGACAGGAAAACATTTTAAAGACATCCTATCAACAATCATGCTTTGTTACCTACTAGAAAAGGCTAAGAACCAATCCAAAATAATTATTCTGACAAAGGGGAAGGACAACATCCCTCAAAACGTGGAAATTACGGTGAAACACAGAAAAACAAGACATGGTCGCAAACTGTCCTATTAAAACATGATACAGCAGGCCAGAAATATGGTTTGGGGAAAACAACTTGCAGACAGGAAGAGAACTGGTGACTCCTTTCCCAGCCATATCAGGGACTGTAAAGTCTATCAAAGAATTCATAAAGCAAGCTGATGGTCAAAACTTAAGGGGGCACCAGAAGCGATTGTCACACCCATTTTGTTTCAGACAAACTTGGAAAAGTTTCTGTGCCATAAATTTCCTTTACAGGTGTTACAGAATATTTTAAACTGAAATATCTGTAGAACAGATTACAGACGGGATTAAGCCATCAAAATGAATAACAACAAGTCATTAGGCCATATGGTATCCCTTCAGATGCTTTACTTGAGGATGAAATAACAAGCACGGTATCTGTGGTGTTTTATCTCTGTACTAGGGGACTGGATGATACCATACGTAACATGATTTTTCATTACGATTTTCAGAAAGCTCCAGGTTTATAAATCCTATGTCCGGCCCAGGCACGCTAGTACAAGCATACTGGTAGAGCTAGCTAGAAGAATTGGCACATACATGAGCAGTAAGTAGTAAATGTACATAAAACGTCAGCACAGTTTTTGCAAAGGAAATTCATGCCTGACAAATCCTTTAGAACTACTTGGAATTATCAGTGAACATGCAGTCAAGAGAAATTCACCTGATGTACGGTATTTGGATTTCTAGAACCCGTTCAGTACAAACCCTCAAGACTTAATCTATGTTGTGTGGGACAACGAGAACAGTTCTCCCATAGAGAAGCAACTCATTAAAAGGCTAAAAGAAATGGAATAAATGGCCAGTTCATAGTCGAGTAAAAATTGCCAGTAGATTCAAGCAGAGATCTCTGATTAGCCCTAGGAAACCATACTTACAGAGGATTTGAAAAAGTCAGGTGAGTAGCGAGGCAAGAGATTTCTAGCAATGTCCTCCTGCGTAGTTAAAAAAATGCCCCTATAGGGTTGCTGCAGGGGCTAACAATATTGTGGGAACAAACAGTAAAGCTGCAGATGCATTTCAGTGTGAATAATGCAAAAAATAAACACCAAAGACGCACAGGGTATGGACGTTCAAAGTCTGAACATTAAACATTGAATATTGAACAGAGAACTGTTATGACCAAAATGAGATCTTGATAATTAATGGGTTCAAAAGTTCATGGCTCAAAAGTCAGATAGAAGACTTGGAAATACTTGCAAAACAATAGAAAACATAGGAGGGGGAAAAAAATTACATTACGATTAATCCACATTGCTCCTCCATCTTGAATATGGTGTATAATGCAGACCTCTACCTCTCCGAAATGAGATAACAGTATGACAAAAGTTACTAAAAGATATGCATGTGCGAAATAAGATACAAATCAGCTGCTGTACAAAACAGACTCTGCTTCTTCAACCGGAGAGCAAATTGGGAAAGGCATGACAAAGTTCAGCAGTTATCATGGAAGTGATATTATTCATCATTTTCTATAATACAAGTCTTAAGAGGTGTCAAATGGTGTTAGGAAGTACCAGGTTTAAACACATCTCTCTCTCTTTCTTTATGCAGCACCTGGACATTGTAAAATTCACTTTTCCATCAGATATTGTGAATGCTAAAACTTGGTATAGCTTAATAAATCACTTGGACAACGTTAGATGAAATGTGCGAAGACGTGACCTCTAGTTCATGAAATTTATCAGCCACAGGTCACAATCACCAGAAAAATATTCCAGGGCTGTCTTGGACAATGGACCAGAGACTGAACTCCTTTTGAGTACGACAAATGCTTTAACAAACACCAAGTGTTTCCTTGCTTATTAACGACTGTATTTTAATGTAGGCATGCTTTAAAAAAAAAAAAACTCATGTCTTCATTTTATGACCCTAGAGATCTGTGGCACATTACAGCTACAATTAAAACACCTCAGGTGGCTTGTTTTGTCCACAAAAGACCTCCTCCTTAGGAAGAACATGAGATGTTTTCCTTCTGCCATAAAAAGTAAATGCCTCACAGATGTGTTCATTTGAACGCATCTGGAGCTTCTTATAATTCTCAAGCTTATTTCCACAAACAGAACTTAAGAATCATGGCCCAGACCTTTAATCACAAGTATCTTCAGAACAAAATGTTGCTGCTGTACATTTCCTTCAACTTTGTGCCGTATTTCCAACTCCAGTTCTCTGGCTAATTAGGAAGAAACCTTTTAGACAGTATTCTAAGAATCACTGTTGACATTTTGTTCAAGGAAATCGGTAATAAGATTTACTCAATCGAGCCTGTCCCTTCATTTCCTTATGCTCCAGTGTTCTTTCAGGAATACCAAAGAAAAATATAGTTAAAACCATGAAAAATGGTAAAACGAAATTCATTCACTCCATAGCTTAATCACACTTCTTTGACTAATGTTTAGATTTTACTAAGGTGTGTTTAAAAGTATTTCAAGGGTTCCCCAAGGCTGCTATAACTAGAATTCCTGTAAATGCAGGCAAACCTGGACACATAGTTCCAGTTCACACACTAAGCTCACAGAATGTCACATGTCCAAATGCAGCAGGCAGTTCAGTGACTTGCTATGTAGCTGGGCACATTCCGGTAGGTAACCAGAGAGCTACACACACCTGCGCAGTCAAACAAGTGCAGCAATTAGGATATACAGACTTTAGATATTCATTATGTAACATGTTTTCATGAGCTTCTAAAGCCATCCCCAACTAACCTTGTCAGATTGAAGAACAGCCACTGACATAAAAAGTAATGCTCAGTCTGTTTAAAAGTTTTAACTGCATCTTTCTTACCAAAAGGATGAAAGCATTCAGTGCCTTTTAATGATCAAATCGAAATTCTTTCTCCCCGTCTCTCCAACTCTGATGTTCGCAGATCTACTAGTGATGAACAGTTGTACTGTTACAGAAGAAGCCCACTACCACAGTAGCTGGGGTAACAGAAGTCATGTCATATTACTCAGGTCAACCTAACAGAGGACATGAATAGCAGAACTTTCAACTCTCAACTTTTACTGGTAGTATCTTTGTGTAACATCATTTGTGTTTGGAGATATAAAAATGTGGTATGAAAAGCTCACAAAAGAAAAAGGTAAGCCTATATGCTTGCTAAAAAAAAAAAAAATGCTCAAGAAGCATACTTTAATAATGCTTTTTGTATTTACAGAAGTGAAATATAGACATTGAAAATACTTCTGCGTCACCATTGTTTTTGTTACGACAGTGTCAAAAAATTATGACAAAATGAAGCCTGCAAAGTGCTAGAGATTACGTATATCAGCCTCAGCTACTTAGAAGAGAGAGTTTCATTCATCAAGTCAAGACCATAAATCATTAGTCTATCAGTCAAGGCTGATTTTTAAAAACAAAGTTTCTTTGATTATAGGAGAAAAGCTTAATTATTTTAAAAGTTCTTGTTCTTTACCTACATCTCACATTTCATCCTAGAATCTTTGTGCATTTTAAAACATGCAATCTCTTTTCTAGTACTTTACCTAGTACTTCTTAGGGCTACATTAAGCTAACGTACACAGGTAAAAACATGGAATGTTTAGCTCAACAATCACACCACCAAGCCCTCCTTGTAAATATATTATCTACACTCAAAACTCTTGAGGATTCTAAAGTCTACTGGGCCACAAGCAGAAGAAATTTGAAAGAAACAGTCACTCATACCAAAAAGTCAACAAATATGCTAGCCCTAGTTAGTCGTGCAGTTTGCTTTAGAAGGGGGCAGCCCTAGTTAATAGTTTGGTTTAGAAAGGGTCAAAGACACTCTTCATGAGCCAGCCTTCAGCCACTGCACTCAGCTTTATTCAAACTAAACAGTGGTGAGCACATACTTGGGGGCAGCCCTTCTAAGGACATCTGCCGCAGCTCAGATTACCTGCAGTCTGCCACCTACCAGTTTAGAGTCTACAAAGTTATTTTTCTTGGGGCTACCTGAGGTCTTGCTCAGATACACAAAATCTGGACATGTACGAGTGAAAGCCCTAAAGGAAAGAAAGGCCCATGGCCACATACCTCTTGAGTAAAAAGTCTCTGCCTACAGCTCTCTCTTCTCCGTGTTGTCTCTTCTGTCAGGGCCCATAAGCTACTTGGTAAAAGCAATGCACAGTCACAACAGAAATACCTGTAACAGTTGCATTTTACCAGCTTTATAGAAAGTCTTCAGTGGCATTTCCAGAAAATAAAAGGACACAATGCAACAGGTCACATAGCGTACCACACCAGATACTGTGCTCTGAGTATGCCTGAACTAATTTTTACCTCCTTATTTCTAAGGGGAAAAAAAAACCCAACAATCATTTTTCTCTAGTGCAATTAAAGCACAAAACAGCCACCTAGTCGAAGACTATCCACACTTCCCCACGTGAACAGTCGCTTACGGAAAGGCTCTGCAGAGGAAAAGCCTGGGTCACTGGGACAAGCTCACTGGCCTCTACAGCACTCCCCAGGTTAGACTGCATCCTACCTACCTCGGAGGCGTGCATGAAGAGCGACTCAGTCCCTATTAACGAAAACGAACAGTAACCAGCAGCGAGGAAGCGCTGACGGTCGGCCTGGCCTCCAGCAGCCTTTAAGAGCCCCACGGAGAGCCACGGAGAGCCGCGGCCCGCCGCTCGGCCCACTGCGCAGCAGACACTTCCGCTGCCCGGAGCCTCGAGCCGCGTAAACCACGGCTGGGGCGGAACCCGCACCCCACCAGCGACGGCTTCCAGAGCCCACCCCAAGAAGAGGAGAGGAGAGGCGGGGCGAGCGGGGGAGGCGGAGGGGGAAGGAGGAGGGAGCGCTTGCTTACAGCATCCCGGCGGCTGCGCGGCGCAGCCCCGGAACACCTGAGCAGGAAACTCCTTTTTTGGCCCGCGGAAGTTCCATAAAAGGCATGGAGGAAATACCACATATGGTCGTCGCGGTTCCGGACGTAGCGGAGGCAGTGCTTCTGCTCAGCCGGGACCGCCCCCGGCGCGCTCCCGGCGCTGCCGCGGCGCCGCGAGCGCTGGAGCCCGTGGGGGGGTCTCCCCCGAGCCCAGCCGAGCGCCCGTTCGTGTAGCTAGTGGTCAGATCTGAACTGGGCTTTAAATCACAAACAGCTGAGGTTTAGTTCCGAGCAAATGGGTTTTCTGCGCGTGAGTGTAAAAGGGAGAGGTCTTGGCTTCCTTCCCCGCCGCTGTACTTGCTACAGGGGAAGGGTTTTCCCGGCCAGTGACAACACTTGCTGTTTCCTTGGGAACAGCCTCCTTGAAACCGACTCATCCTCCTAATTGGACTAGAAACAAACTTCTTAAGAATCAGAAATCCTGTCTTCAGGCCAATAGCAAACGAAAGATCTTGCAGAAAACGTATGGTCAATGCTTTCTCAACCGTGAAATCTGCTTTCGTTTTATGGGACGAAGGCCATGAAAATAGTGGGAGCAGAGGACCCTGTAATAAATAACTGCGCCCAATTCAAGAATAAAACAGGTATAAAATTTATTTCGTGTCCGAGAGTTCGAACACGCAATGCCACGATCGAAAAGGAGACAGTGCCAAGCCCGGGATTGGAACTGGGTGAACACAGGTCTGACCTCTATCGCATCAGACCTCCCTCTGTTCACAACAACTGCTTCCAACAGCTCGCTTATATAC
>QWTY01016487.1:0-10828 GCA_008033365.1 Pseudorectes ferrugineus
GAAAAAAAACAAGGAAAAAAATTGAAAGAAGACAAATGAAAGAAAGGAAAGGAAAAAGGAAAGGAAAGGAAAGGAAAGGAAAGGAAAGGAAAGGAAAGGAAAGGAAAGGAAAGGAAAGGAAAGGAAAGGAAAGGAAAGGAAAGGAAGGAAAAATCACTTTCGTATGCTTTTTATTCAATTTTCCGCAATGTTTTTCTTTAATCTTCCTGCTTGTGCTGTGATGAGACTCTAAAAGATGCTGAATCTCTTGAAGGTTGTGCAGTTAGGTAAAAATGGCAGTAGAACGGATGATAGTCTGTTATTGAATGATCATGAAAGAGTCGTGCCATTAAGCAAACTGAAAAAATGAAAACATATATTTCTAAAAAAGGAAATGCTCCTGAAAGAATTCATATTTGGAGTTTTCATCAAAGAAAAAAACACACTAAAGTTCAAATATTTCTGTTTATATTTAAAAGTTTGACTTCTCACTTCAAGATAAGGTTTTGAGACTAGCTTAATAAGATTAGTCAAAAGCTATGTGAAATGTTTTGTTTCAGGTCCACTTATATATTTGGTAATATCTTGCCTGTGGAAATTATTTCCCCTTCTGATTTTTCAGCCATCTAATAAAAATAAAAACTTACACAATCTATTCAAGAGGTCTGAACTCTGTTCTCAGCTGTAGGCAAAGGGTTTGGCACTGGGGAACATGGCCTTCAGAGTTAGTTTGGTCAGAGTGCTGGAGTTACTCTCTCGTGGTTATTCACATTGCAGCACTGATTTCTGTGTTGTCCAGTCAGCCCATGCCCATGGTCTCCCTTTGGAGAACAGAGCCATGTGGGGATATGGGGGGCAGGATGAGTATTTACACAAACCTTTCATGATACTGCTCTTAACAGCAGGCAGAACTAGGGACACAGAACACAGGGTGCTAAGAGTGAACCTCTTTGCCTTCCTGTAGAGTGAGTCCTACCAAAGACAAGAGGTGACTTGGCTGGAAGGTTGTGCATTTAGATTAAGTGTTTAATGACCTACATTTGGTGGAGCTGACGAGTGAGCTTGGGATTTCCTAGACAGCTCCTAAGCCAGTAATAAGTCTTTCCCCATTTTCCTGGATTGTTAGAAAGCTGGATGAAAATGTGAAAGCAATTATGTCCTTCAGAGCTCTTCAAATGACTGTACCATCCGCACCCTGTGACTAAGTCCCTCTCTCTGTCCGTCTGAAATCGTCAGAGGGGATCGTTCTTTCTTTCTGAAGCAGAATGTGCTGTAAGGTCTCGTGGGATGGCAGAGGCTTCGTGCACACAATGCGACTTTGCAGACAGAACTAAACCTTCCAACTCCATGATCTTATTACACATATGTGTGTTTGTTTTATAGAGGGATACAGATATATAGGGTATGCATAAACAAATTCTTATCCTTAGTAATGAGCACTGCTTCTGACAGTGCTTTTTTCTTTTGTTGTTAGACTCCAGGATGTGGCACACTATGATGCAAGCTTCTGTGTTGTTGCTGCAAAAATACCCTGCTGCAAGCGGGGGTATTTGTCTTCTTTCGGGGCGGGGGGGGGGGGTTGTAGACCAAATACGGCCCAAGCCTGCTTGATAGTTCTCTCGTAAATGAAATGATGACAATCCTCTTGTGACTAGGAAACATTCCAGAGCCGGGGTGTAGGGTTACACAATGGTACAGTGTCTTGCCCCTGATTTATAATTTAAGAAGCAGATTGTGTTCAGACAGAATGTGAGTTGAACAATGAGGTTTCTAGTCCTGATCTCATTAACAGAGATTTATACCAAGAGGCTATTGTATCTTGTTCTTTTGCTTTGCCATGCCAGCAAACATTCATAAAGTTATTTAAAAAAGAAAGCTTCTGTCACACACTTGGGTCAGAAAGTTCTCAGGAAAATAGCTAGTCAAATACAGAATGGTCTCAATCTGCACTTAGCTAAGGCTTATGTTTCTGGCCTTAATAAGTCTCAGAATGATTGCTCGATCAAACATCATACTCAAGCTTATTACATGTAAAGATTTGTGGAGACATGGCTTAAAATGCCTTTTCACATATTTATGTTTGTTCATGGTTGAGTCACTCTAAGATAGCTTAATATTTGCAAATCATACATAATCACCAAAAGAATGTTCTTCCAGTGCAGAAGAACCAACAGAAGGTGAAATAACAATAACATCCTGAGAGCTACTTTCCCTCCTGCTGCCCCAGAGCCTCTGTGCTAAATTAAAGGTTATAAAGACATCGCCTGGAACCTGTTCTTTGTTGACAGCTGAGTAGTCATTGTGCATCCAGAAGAGGATGTACAGCACATTAATTAATATTTCAGTAATGCTGCCAGGGAATTTGGCCTGATCACCAGTAGAAAGAAAATGGAGGTTCTTTTCCACACTCACCATGCTGGAAAATAGACTGGCCTGTCCATATGTTTTGCCAACGCAGCTCTGAAGCCTGCAGACCAATTCTGCTCAGAGAACCTCAGCAGGAGGCTGTCTCGGAGTGTCACAGCAAGACATGAAGTCACACAGAGCAGAGCAAAATCCAGCATGGTTCTTAGGAGATTAAAGGGCAGCATATCTGGAATACAGGAGGCATCTGGCTTCAAAGTCCCACACAGCTGTCATCACCACTTTCTCATACTCATGTGAAACATGGACAGCTTATCATTATCGAGGCATGTGACTTCCCAATTTCACCTGCACTGACTACTGTGCTGTTGCTGGTATAAATAAGCACACAGTGCAATTAGCCTGTTACTCAAGGTCCTGTCAAATATCAAGTGCTGTAGTAATACTCCCGTGAGCTGTGTTCTCCCAGGCAGCTGATGTACATGTCAAATGAGAGGCCCCTCCACCCCAAATTTGATGGCCAGTTTCCACATATTAAACACTCGACAGCAGGTGAGGAGACAGGGCAGCAGAAACATGTCAGGCAAACCTTCAGATAGCAGCCACTCCACATCACAGAAACTGCTGCTAAATAGCATCTCCTGTTGCAAAGAACATGGATTGGCACATAGAGAGAGAAATGCTCTGCGGTACAGGGGCACGGGAGAACAGTGGGTGTTGTACAGATTGACAGCACATCTTTGCTGTGTTCATTTTGTACTGCGACAATAGGACCCAGTAAGGGCGCAACAGCTGAGTCTTTGCATGTTGAATGAACAGCAACAGTTGTCCTTAAATCCTGTGATGGAACTGTAGCTAGACCTTCTATTTGGTCTCCTCTGCCTGAACTCCCAGTAGAGTTTAAAAGAAATTATACAACATCCTCTCATCAACTCCTGGCCTCAGTGTTACAGAAGAGTTGCACAGAATTTTTTACCTTAATTTTTCCAACACATATTGAAATGGATTCAGGTTATCTTAGCTTCATATCATGTACCTTTGCTCTCTGGTAAGCCTGGGGAAATAGGAACATATTGCTCACTTCTTCTGTGCCCTTCAATGTTTTGCAAGTTTTTCCAGAGGAGTTCAGACTGTACTGCAATAGCAGCTTGTCTATTTTGCTAATGACTTGTCACTGAATGCCAGACAGGCCAAATATGGAATAATTAGGATAGGAATGAATGACATTTTCTAGGCAATATGTGAATGATAAGCTTTAACTAACTTTGGCAGTCTTCTGCTTAATCCATACCGTTTTTCCTTTGGCTGAATGTTTGGTGTTAAGTAATTGAAAAAGATGAACTTTTTTTTTTCCCCCTCCAAATGTTTTAACTATTCTTTATCTCCCACAATAGCCACACTTCCCATAAATCTTATTTTCTATCAAGAAAGTTCTCCTTTACAAGTTTCCTATCCAAGTGCAATTGATTTCTAGCATTTTACGCTTCCTTTATTATGAAGAGACTGGAGAGACAATCCCGACAGTTTGTTTTACTCCAGTTACTAAAGCACTGTCAAAGGGCAATGATCTAACAAGACAGTGCCTAAAGCAATGAATCCTATGTTAAATCTTGAAAACAAAAAAAAAGTTTTCAATTCCCTTCTATGTTTACCTTCTTGCTCTCATCGCCATTCACACCCAGTGCAGCACTTAGAGCAGGATCACCCAGCCTCCCCTCTCAAAACTGCCCTTTCCATGTTTCTGAGGACCTAGCCCCAGAGTAAGAAAAGCAGGGCTGAGGTCAAGCAGGAGAACTCTATGATAAAGCTTCTATCCTCAGCTTTGGAAACAAGCTCCACAACATCCTCAGCTCTGGAATCAAGTTCCGCAGTGTGTCTTAAATCATATTTTGTATTCACACACTCAGTCAATACGAAAAGAGCCACATTATTAGATCCCCACACACTGATTTTGAAAAAAGGTAAACTTGACAGAAGGGGTCCTACTGGTAAGAGCAGATCATTATGGCAAACTCACTGTCTGAGGATTAGACCCCTACACAATAGGCTACCAGGGCCAGCTCCTCCACCCCTTACTTTGCTCTGAAATGTGCGTTCCACGTTAGCTCTATGGGTACCTCATGTGCTCTATGGGTACCTCATGTACTCTATGGGTACCTCATTTTTCAGAGCACTCAGGGACAAGCAGATTTGGAGTCTCAAATGCCTTAGAGCAATGACTGATGCCCAGGTAGTCTGTTAACTCGAGCGAGTTAACTTGAGTAGCGTTTCTGTGCATGGGTGAGAACCAAACTTTGGGTATGGATTAGGTACTGGACCTGTGTCCTGACCTTATGTATCCTCTTAGATACATGCACGTCATTTTGAGTCTTGCAGAGGCTAATACCCTTTGGAGAACTAAATAATTAGTCCTGGCTTCTAGTCACTTTAAGATAGATAGATAGATAGATAGATAGATAGATAGATAGCCCAATAGTCACAGCAGTTGTGCTGCCTCATTATCTCAATGAATTAGGACAGAGAAGAGGAATATAAAAGACTTCTCCAACCCTATTGAGGTTACATTCACTCGAATAAATGAACATCTGTCTCTCGAGTCTCTCCTGCCTTTGCAATGGTCCAACCACATGGTCCAATCTCAGTGCCACTGAACCCCTATTAGGTCCCTTGCTCACAAGCTCTGATAGCTCATGTTAAAATAATAGGGTCATTTAGGTTAAAAAAACCCTTAAGATTACTGAGTCAAGCCATTGAGCCACTTGAGGAGTCACAGACCTGATCTGTCCATCCTCCCCTTCTCTGGAGATTTGCATCCCCATGGCTCAGCTGTACTTCACAGCCCCAAACATGTTAATGAACACCCAGGGCTGGGACCTGAGACACCTCAGGGCTCTGACTCACAAGCCTTGTCATGGACAGCACTGGAAGTAAAACAAGAGTGTTTTCCAGGTTTTCCTCAGGGGCTGTTACATAGGGGACATTCAAAGAAGAAATGATTGGCTAGAAAATACATACTTGCAAAAGAGAGACCCCCTGTATGCTCTCAGTACCCACCCACCTTCTCCTCTTTTCAGGGATCTGGTAGATGTTTTGTGCTCTTCTGGCCATGAGTGCATGACAGGAAAGGAGAGGAAATGGCACTGTAACAATAAACACTACACAGGGACCATTTCCAACAAGGGAACTGTGCCTGGGACTGCATGTCAAGAGAGTGGCTATACAGATACATAAATACTGGCTGCACAGATTAATACCTCTGGGATTTATGATTGCAGCTAAAATAATTCTGTTTTCTTCTCAGTTTAGGCCTATTTTTAATATTTTTTTTCTCTGTTAGTGTTGTTAAATCCATTGCCAGATCAATACCTAAGGAAAATGGTTGGAGGGCCAGAGGCTGAGACTTCTGAATCCAAGCTTTGGCAGGCTGGGAAGGAGAAGAGGAAGGGAGAAAGAGTTTCAAACTCAACTAACTATGGCATTATCATTCACAGGAGACCCTGCAGCAAGGTGCAAAGCTTGCCAAAAGCCATTTGGGTACACATGGTAATTTCAACAGCAAGATCTACTGAACTGTCTCCAGCACAGCTGTGGTCTAAATGTATTACTTTATTGACCATGTAGGTCCAATGCAACTGTCCTTTGTGCATATGAGTTGGAGAGAGCATATTGCCTCTAGTTTTGTTTTGCTTTTTGTCAGCACTTGTAGCAGACTCAGTCTCATCTCTTCTTTCGCCTAAGAATGCTGTGGGGTACGTGTCGTTTGAGAGTTTCTGTACAAATATCATAGAATCAAAGAATCGTGGAGTTTGTATTGGAAGGAGCCTTAAGGACCACCTAGCTCCAAACCCCCTGCCACGGGCAGGAAATCTTCCACTAAACCAGGTTACTCAGAGCCCCATCCAGACTGGAGCTTGACACTTCCAGGGATGGGGAGTCCACAACCGCCCTGGACAACCTGTTCAAGTGCCTCACCACCATCACAATAGAGAATATTTTTCCCAATGTTTAATCTAAACCTTGCATTCCTTCAGCTTTAGGCCACTCTCTTTTTTCTTAGGGCTGCCTATGGCTGCATAGCTTTGTGAAAACTTCCTTTCCAGACTGCTCGTAAGTCTCCATTGTTTTGCATTATAGCAACCCAAATGATGAGAACATCATGAGGACAAACTTTGCCTGAATAACATACAGGAAACTGTGCTGAAATTGTTTTGAGAGTGGCTCATTTCCATTCCTCATCCAAGAGAAAAATATTTTGAGACCAGTTCTAAGTTGTTCTGAATCTGCCATTAATGGAGGAACAGAGACCCCACACCAAAAGAAAACATACTTTCAACCCAACACCAGCACAGCATGAAGAATGTCAGTACCATCTTTCTGCAGAACACCTAACGGCTCTGTCTTCCAAGGTCCTGTCATCTGGGCTCAGTTATTCCAAGAGAAGTAAATACTAAGATTCGTTCATCTATCTTTGCAAGTGGCCTTTTTTGACTAGTAGGATTTACACAAACAGGCAGCTCCAGCAAAACGTATTTTAAGTTTCCTATTGGACATACCAAAGATTTTTAAATGAAACTATATGCAGGACAAAATCTCTTGATTTAAAGTTTAGATGAAGGAGATTATTATGAGACACTATATAAATTTATATAAATATGATTATATTCTAAAACAGTCAGGTAAAATAGATCAGACGCCATTTGAGGAGTCAGATGTCCCTACTAATTCAGCATGCTGATAGCTCAGAATCTATTACTCACAGGTTTTTTAAATGTTGGGGGTGTGTACCACATGGAGGGGAGCATTATAAAAGCTATTTTTCAATATTCTTATATTATTATATCAAAGTATGTAATAAGTATTATAGTGTATCTATACTAAATTGTATATATCTATTATTATATCTTGCTAAAAATATCATTGCACACTTATGTGGGGTCTTCTGCAAAATGGGAAGCCAAGAAAAAGCTTGAGTTTTGTGGCTTGCTGCATGGAGCTAGGAATATAGAAAACACAGGAGGAGATTACTTGTCTTTTGAATGTAAAAGCAAGATGATTCTGAAAAGTGGCACTATTCTCTGCAAAATACTTTAATTTGGATTTTGTGCTATTGATAAAAATACAAATTCAAAACAAATATGTTGCAATGCAATCCTTATCAGAAGTGCTTTTTTTATTCTATTTTTTTCTTCATTTTGAAAGGAGAGAAGGTCAAATAAAGTATTCAATATACTGTGATGAAAAATTATTTGTACAACATTATAATAGACCAAGTTAGGGACAGGGTTCAAAGTTCCCACTCATTTTACTGGAAATTATGTGTCCACATTTTTTGGAAAGATTTTGAAATCTCAGGTATGATTTATAAACCAAGCACAAAAGCATTTTAACAGCAACCAAAAAGAGCAATAAATGCACAGAGCACATTGCAGCAAGTTGAGATGAATCCAATGGCAATGCTTAGTTCAATTCCTGAATACTAAAGTGTAAATCCTTTGTAGAAATTTTGCAGAAAACACTTTAAAAGACAATATAACTCTTAAAATCATACAGATTTTCTCAGTCAAAATTCTTGTTCAGTGATATGTAGCTGTCAGCCACGTTACCCTTCTCCTGAGAGCTGACAACAAACACAGAGCTTTGTGGCAGCCCTGAACAGCCCTATCAATTTAGCTTGGCCCTGCATAGAACATCTGGCCCATAATTAATACAGCGTTTTAAAATCCTTCTGGTACTATAAAATGCAAGATATATTAAACCAAATGAGTCTAAAAGTTACTGGGGTTTTTTTTGTTTCTTCTGGAGAAGAAAAAATCTGAAGGGTTAGGGAAGACGGAGTTATTAATATATTTTAAAAAGCCAGAAACTAAAGTTGACATCTGTGCCAATTCCTCAGATCTCTTTTGTCCTTAGTAAGACAGTACTCACACATTAGCCTGTGGGGTATCAGATGGCGCTTTTGTGCTTATTCATTTCCTATAAAGAACGCGACTCCTGTGGCCGCTCGTGTTTCCTTTGGCAGCTGAGACGCCGGAGATTTACCACGCTGTAAACCTGCAGCTGTAGCGGAGCCCGGGTCCCAGCAGGTCCATGGCCACTGTGTTTGCTCGGTGCTGAGGAGGGCCCCCAAGCTGCCCCCCTTCCCCGGGCCACCGCGTGTCACCTACACCCCACTGAGGTCTGCGCTCGTACCCTTCACTGCCGGACCACCACGGGGGGACTGCACGTAGGCAAAAGCCATGCCTTGATAGACTACTTCTGCTGTGTATGGATTTATTCAGAAAGGGTGAAGAAAATGTAAAAAATAATTGTATGGCACCATTGCAGACCAAGGAATTAGAACCTATGCATATCTCCTGTAAACGTGCTGAAATTATGTATGAGAATAATATGCCAAGTGCTTCCTTTATAACAACTGGAGAGAAAGAGACAATTTTAAGGTATGGTTCACCTGTTCCCATGTATCTAAAATAGTCAGATGAATCAGCCCCTAAATATATTTATTTGTTTCTAATGATTGAAAGAGAGCTTACAGATGAGCTCAGCCATGAGCACTGTGTAGAAGTTAGGTGACATGCATACCGTTGGAGGCAGACTTGGAAGAGGTCTACTGACTTCTTCCCTTCACTTGTTCTCTTGGCATATTCTGCTGTTTTTTGAAAAACTAGGTCTCAAGCTGAGATGACCAAAGTTGGCTATAACAGGACATACAACATGCAAACATGATGATCACCAATGCATATGCACCTGTGGCATATCTTGGGCCAAACTGGTCATCTTCCTGTAGACAAAACTTTGTTCACTTGCAGCCAATTCTCCTTCATCCAAGTCACTTAAGTGCTGGAATTCCAAAAGTAAATGAAAAATTGTGTTGCCAAACCTAAAATGAGAAAATTTGAGGTTTCTGCATCCTAATTCCTGATGTGTCCAGTTCAGCTGGCACACTGGGTGTTCAGAAGCTAAGCTGGCTCTGCATGGATCAATTTGGCTCTATTTGTCAGTAAATAAAATGGATCAGAGCCAATTCTCTGGCCCCAAAAGCAAATGGCACACTATAGCTTGCAAGCACACAGCTAAACTCTCCTTTCACCTAGAGCAGGTGGCTTTATTCATGTTGCATTGGGGAAGAGTCCCAGGACTGTGCCACCAGATAAAGTGTACAGACCATCAGTGGGTCAGTGCCTAAACACATTCCCTCTAATCCCACATGTCTCCAGTGTAGCTATAGAGGCATTTTAAGAGTCTAATAAAATACATAGGCTCAGACATTCTGCCCTATGAATGTGGATTATGGTTTCCATCAGTCAGCCAGATCATATGTCTGTGTGCCTAGGACATGGTTTAACTTCCACAAAGATTATCTGGCCATCAGTATGGGACAATTGGCTGTATTTTCAGTATCACATCACGCTGTGAGCATATCAAGGCAAATCAATATATTGCAGTAGCATGTTCAATATTTACTGTTAGTGGAGTTTTGATATCATACCTTCCTAGTCTCTAGACTCAGCTTTCCAAGGCAGTTTTCAATGTTACATAAATAATTTTTCCAATCCTACCTAACCAACTCGACTACAAAGGTTTGAGTTACTCTAGATGGAAGATTTAACACAAAGGAAAAATGATACTTCAAATTTAGTAAACACAAAGTATGTCTATACTGTCTTGTTGATATCTGCTGGATTTCTGTGCCTAAGTGTTATCTCCTGATTGTCTATGCTACTTAAGTGTTAGTTCACCCTCAAGTTTAATTCTGGAGCAAGGTTAGTTGTTTATGGGCTGGGAAGAACTAGGCAGAGAGTAGGAGATAGTGTGTGCCAGTGTCCCACCCCCACACTGCATGAAGATACAGTGTGAGTGTGACTCACGTCGGGTTTGGCTTCTCCCAGACTAACCAGTATTTCAGATGGCCTCACGTCCTAAGCCACCCTTGGTGTTACACAACAAAAAGACATATCTGGCAGCCTGCAAAGCAGCTTCCCAACAGCAGCCCAGGGCAACATCTTAAAAGGACCACAGTCAAATCAATGTCTCCATTGTTGGAAAGATTTCTTAGCAGCATTTTAATATAATACTGAGTGCCATACCACAATCTGGTTTTATACAAACAGGAGCAGTGGTAGTTTTATTTCATAGATCTATCTCTATGTCCATGTATATGCATATGAATTTTGTCTTGTGTGTGTGTGTGTGTGAGTGTGTGTGCGTGTGTGTGTGCATACATGCAGGAGGGGTAACCAACCCTTGGGTGCAGGCAGGCACAGCTGCCTAGGCTATACCAAGGTACATGTGATCCTTGTAAGCCCAGTCTTCAACAGAATTCTTTGTGATTCCTGATTGCTGTGACCATGATCTTGAGAAGCAGGTCTCTGCTTTGCTTCTCCAGACATGAATTTCCCTGAGAGTCTTCAGGAGGACCCTTCTTTCTAGGCTGTGACATGTACCCCTATAGACTCACTGGAAGAGGCTTCCCAGGGAAGTGGTCACA
>QWTY01016487.1:10859-24357 GCA_008033365.1 Pseudorectes ferrugineus
GAGTTCAAGAAGCATTTGGACAGTGCTCTCAGGCACATGGTGTGATTCTTGGGAATGGTCCTGTGTGGGGCAAGGAGTTGGTTGGATGGATGCATCGTCGCTGGTGCTCCACTCGTTTGTAAGTTTTCACAGCAACTGGATACTTTTTCCTTTAGGGAATATCTATACCACCAAACCAAAGGGGACAGGTAATGAGCTCAGACATTGACACTTACTGTCACACTGCCTAATTCTTACTGCTCTCCTTGACTCTGTTTTGGAGCACTTCAGCTGTCACTGAGAGAAGCCAGTTTAGAGAGAGTTGACCCTGTGGAGTGTGGACACAAGCCAGTCAGTGCTATTCAGCTTCAAGGCTTGAATCAACTCAGCAGTATAAACACAGCCAAACAGTCTGTATGCTCAATGAGATGAAAAGGAGCAAACAATTCTGATTCCATTTAATGCCAATTTACGGCTCTTAACATTGCCTTTCCCACAAATCAAGCAGTTGTATTGTCTAGCTGAGGGCTTTTGTCCAATGACAGGATGAGAGTCTGAGAAATCTGTCTGTTCTGATAATGTTGCAGAGAGTGTTCACATTTACTATCAAGGCTTCACTAGGACATAGTCAACATGTTGATTTTGCTAAAATAAATGTCTGGAATAAAGGAAGACACTAAAAATAAACATGATCCTAGGAAGGGCATTCACTTTATTTTTCCCCACAGAGGAAGAGGTATAGCTTGCCAGCCTTTTTAGTTGGTTACTAATCAAATAATGAACGGGAATAAGCTAATTCTGACTATGTTTTCAATTACCTTAGGGAACTTGATGCCCATGAGTTTGAAGTTTTTCTGTTAACATCTGAATACTTCTATGCAGAGGCCACCTTACATATATAAAATGACCTTCAGTGCTTCCAATGTAATCAAATTTCTTCTACAGAATCATAGAATAGTTTGGGTTGCAAATGACCTTTAAAGGTCATTGTGCTGGTTTTGGCTGAGACAGAGTTTTCTTCATAGTGGCTTTTATGGCGCTGTGCTTTGGATTTATGCTGAAAAGTCTGTTGATAATATAGAGATGTTTTCATTATAGCTGAGATGGGCTTTCAGAGTCAAGGCCTTTTCTGCTCCTCACCCCACTCCACCAATGAGGATGCTCGGGGTGCACACGGAGGTGGGAGGGGACACTGTCAGAACAGCTGACTCCAACTGACTCAAAGGATATTCCAGACCAAATGGCATCATGCTCAGTATGTAAAGGAGGGGGAAGAAGAAGGAAGAGGGGGATTGTTCAGAGGGATGTTGTTTGTCTTCGGAAGTAACTGTTACACACAATGGAGCGCTGCTTTCCTGGAGATGACTGAACACCTGCCTGTCCATGGGAAATGGTGAACTAATTCCTTGTTTTGCTTTGCTTGTATGTGTGGCTTTTGCTTTTCATATTAAACTGCCTTTGTCTCAACCCATGAGTTTTCTCATTTGCATTGTTCTGATTCTCCCCCCATCGCACCAGGATGGAATGAGCGAGTGGCTGTGTGGTTCTCTGACATTTTTGTGACCATTTTCTGTACCTGCTCCAACAGGTCCATGCCTTTCCTGTGCTGAGGACCACTGAGCTGGGTGCAGCACTCCAGGTGGGGTCTCACAAGAGTGGAGTAAAGGGACAGAATCACCTCCCTCACCCTGCTGGCCACACTGCTTTGGATGCAGACTAGGATATGATTGGCTTTTTTGGCTGCAAATGCACATTGCTGGGTCATTGCATTTGGTCTCGTTGATCTTTGTGAGGTTCATACGGGCCCACTTCTTGAGCTTGTTAGAGTCCCTCTGGACAGAGTCCCATCCCTCAGGCATGCCAACAACACCACTCATCTTGGTATCATCTGCAAACTTGCTGGAGGTGTACTTGATCCCACTGTGTATATTACTGTCCCCCAGCACAAGAAGAGCCTGTGAGAGCGATGCCTCCTATGGCTGGAGCAAGAAGGCTTCATCAATGGGCTTTCCTTGGTCAGGCAGGCTGTAGGAGAGACCAGCCATGAGGTTCCCTCTGTTGTCTCAGTCTCTTGATTCTTACCCATAAGCTTTCAATCAGTTCATGGCTATTCTTCCAAGAGATCTCTTCACACTCTATCACACACACACCTCTTGGTGTAGAGGGCAACCTCTTTGATCCTCCTTCCTTGCCTGTCTCTCATAGACAGCCTACAGCCATCAACAGCCACACTCCAGTCATGGGATTCAACCCACCAAGTTTCAGTAATGGCAACAGTAATAGCACCTTACAGCCAGATGATTTGCTAGAATTACAGTTATCAGGATATTTGACATCATAGATCTAATTGTCTGATGACAAATAAAAAGATATATCAGTATGAAAAATTCCTTGCTGAGATCCCTTGTTTATTCCTTGAACACTCTGCTGTTCCCTTAATAACTCTCAATGTGTTCTAAATCTAACTTTTAAAAGTATGTTCTGTAAAATTTTGTATAAAGATTATAAACCTAATTATCCACAAAAAGTGATAATTCCGCATTTCAAGATATTCATGTATGAAGTTCTCTTAAAAGTCTTTTGGAAAAATCTTTGTATCCCTTTGTACTTATGAAATAAGGAAATGCTTACAAGCTCTCTAGAAAATTAAATAGTGCTTTCTGAAATATATGGAGATCTCTAGATAGAACTGTAAAGTGTCAGATTGTGTACCATTCTGAGAGCATTTAATAGATGACTTGGTAAGCTCTGAAGGAAGTTATGGGTTTATTAAGAGCATGTTAACCTTTCCCTGCTTGTTGTGTCTTGGATACAGCTTGAAAACTCTTTACACCTCTCCTCCAGATTACAAACTCTTTTATTGTATGCACGTCTGGCACAATTAGTCTATATTTTGGCAAGGATCTCTTGTTATATTGTTGCAAGGTCTATTGTTATATAAATAATTTCTCTAAATGTTAGTTCTCTAAATGTTCTCTAAATGTCCCTTATCCATTTTTTTCCTAACAGGGTCTTAATACCCAAACATTTACCACTCTAGTCTAAATATTCCTCAGCTGAACTACAACATGAATAGTAAGAGAATTGCAGCTTTAGAGAAAATGGCAATGATCCCATTGTTCCCTCTGTGAGCCAGATTGTGCACTGTAAATCATGCATCCTTCAGAAAAAAAACCTCACATCCTTCTGCCAGGACTTCTGATTATAAAGTTTGTAAGTTGAAAACTTTAGCAAATTGCTTCTTAGCTTGAGCTTTAGCAAGGAGAATTGTAATTTAGACATTGAAATACAGAAAGTATTAAAATCAAAAGCAAAATGTTGACATTTCTCTTTCAAACTCATTCTAAGGAATAAAAGCAGATTATTCATTCTTCATCATGCCAGTTGAACAGAAAGGACAGTTCAGTCTCTTTTTCAGGGGATGGAATGTATTGTTTTCCATCAGTTTCATAGTTTGTGGCTCAGTTTTGCTTCTTGCTGTTCCAAGTAAAAGGTATATATTCTTGGAAACATTTTAAGAAAGCATTTACATATTATTTTATTCAAATGAAACAGTGCAGAACAAAACACAAGTGAGACTCTTAACTGGCTCATATCTTAGAGTGAGTTTGTCATTTCCGCATCAGGACAGTATTGCTTTAGTAACTGAGACGTACACACTCATGGAGCGCTAAGAGGACGCTCTTCTCCTTCATACTGATCCTTTCAGAATGGAGTCAAAGGGAAGCTGGGATTGATGCTGATGTCCTAACTCCACAGCTGGATTTGTAAGACCCAAGGACTGAAAGGAGATGCAAACACCTTGTGGGGAAGACAATATAAAGACAGATTCTAGAAGAATCTTTTGCAAGAATACTATCCTGCTCTAGTTGCTGTGGATTGGAGGCAGCCTTTTTGTTCAATTTGCAGGTGCAATTTTATTCTTACCAGCTAAATTACAGAAGCAAACTAGTGTACATATCCTCTTATCTTCTGGCATCTGTAGCCAAAGTGATGAGCTCTCTGACTTGATTTCCTACTTGAAGACATACACAAGATTTAGGCCACACACTTCATACCCATAAACAAGAGCTCCACCTCTCCTTTCAGTCTTGAACCTGCATCTGGGGAGAGGAATTGCTTCCTTCAACGTGGATTCTGAAGCATAATGCTGTCAGAAGATTACTGTTTAGCACTATAAAGCAAACCACACAGAAGCTTAGAATAGAAAGTAGGGAAGAAAAACACCAGCTGATCCAGGAGGAGGAGTTTGCAAAGATAACGTAGCAATCACATTCAGTGATATGTTATTTTACTCTGCTATGTAACTGGAAGCTTTGGAGAAGCAGGCTTGCATTAGATAATCTCAATTTATACGAATCAAAACCCAAACTCTGAATTCTGAATAAAAACCCTCCTAGTTTCCTGTCACCAAAAAAAACACTGCTTGGTAGAATTATAAGGACCTTGGTCTTCCCTGTTCTATGAATTCAAGGTAGATCTATTGTGCAGATAGATCTGGATTCCTAAACTCCATATTGCTGTTCTCAGAGCCTAAAATTTCTAACTCTAATGAGAACTTCACCCTGACACTGAGGGAGAAGCCTGGACACTTGGTGACCTCCATCATAAGCTGTGGAACCCAAGCTTTGTATTTTCAGCTCTGCCCTGGGAGACTACCTCGGGTTTTCCTGTCTCCTGGAAACCCTGTAGTCTTTTGCAACACTGAAGAAAAGCCCCAGAGTCACCAACAGATTTGAATTAACCACAGAATCCCTGTAACTTAACCAAAAAGTTTACCTATTTCCTGTTTCTTCTGTAGAAAATGTAGAAATGTCAAGTTTTTGTTCAAACTAAGCGACATTTTTGTTTTGACAACACCAGTTTTCCTAAACTGACCTTATGTTTGACTTCAGGCTGTGCTGCCTTAGTACTCTCAAAATAGATATCCTTGAAAGGCTACCCTCACTCTTCAATTAGTCCTGATTGCTACAGCCTGTCTCTTAGGTTAAGTAGAATAACGAGAACCTTTTGCTTCAAACATTTACATGGGTGCATTCTGTTACCCTGTACTTACTATGCCTAGGTCCCTAGACATGTTTGTCTGTCCTAGAGTTGAATTTGTAGAGGTGAACTAGGACAGACATAGCATCTGATGCTGAGCAAGGAACCCATTATCGCCAGGTCTCTGGAAGAATCTTTATCTCATATTGATCAAAATTGAGTCAAATTGCACGAAACATCTCTGCCTTTTCCATGGCAAGAGGTACTGGCATCATCCTGATCTATAGTCTATTGGCTGCTGTGGAAATCATAATTGTGGAGGGAAACAGCAAAATAATTGGCTGAAAATTTTAAAAGGGAGAAAAATTTTCCCCAAAAAAACTTTTCTTGGTATTTTCTTTATTTTTGTGGACAAGTCTACAACAATCTTAAACTTGACTTCACAGAATATCTGTCCTAGACCTATCAGGATTCAAAGTGTAGACTTTCCTCTTTGATGTGACTTCCCAAGCTCAATTCAGTAAGCATTCCCTGAGGTGTCCCAGTAGAGAGAATGCTGCATAAAACAAGAGAGACAGTGGCTGTGTCACCCTTCTCCTTTCATCTGTGTGGATTTTACCCATAGGGGAAATGTGTATTCATGTATTGCCTTTTATAACCTCCAGATCAGAGGGCAGTATAGGACAGGTCTCCATCAGTCTCACTGTTGAAAGTGTCTGTTTGGGTAGAAGTGCAATACTTGTTGGGCTGAAGAGCATAAAAATGACCATAGAATTAGCAGCCAGAGTTTTTAATTGAAATCAGGGACACTTCAATTCAAGGGCATGCCTCAGTTCTCATCGTTCACATGGAAGTTGTCCTTTTGTCAGATATTGTTTCCTGTTGGCTAGTTTAGGCATCTTTCTGCTTAGAGTGGGACTTTTTGAACTGGCATCTCAGACATATAACTAAGAATCTGGATGTTGGACTCCTCAGCCCAACAACATTACCTTCTCTGCCCTTTGTGGTCTAGTGTTAAATCACTTGCTTAGATTGCAGTAGAAGCTTGTGGTAGCATTGGGAACTGATTTCAGTTCTGCAAAGCCTGAAAGAAGCAAATTCACAGTGGAGCCCATCTTTTCCTCCCCTTTCTAGGAAGAATAGGATAGACGAGATTTCCCTATACGATTGAAAACAATAGCAAGAAAAAAATCTGTATAGTAATTTAGACCGGTTTAATGGTTTGAAATAAGCTCATAAACAAATAAGGCATTTTATAAAGGTCAAAGAACAAATATTGCAGTTCAGCAAAAACCTCATAAATTTAGCAAGCAAATCCAAAACCAGAGCAGTTTCTCCACCCTTCCAGACTGGATCAGGGTTTAGATTGCCAGTCTCTCAGATGGCCTAGGTTAAGATTCATGATTATGCAATTAAGGATGCTTGTCAGACTGAATGGAAGATAACATTTGGGTACCTTATTTTACAACGCTTCATAAGCTTTGTTTAAACAGTATAAACAGCAGACAAAGGAAAATTTGATTTTGCAATAAAAGCTATTTTTATGAAAGCAAAAGTCACATGACCTCTTACCCAGCTTTTAAGAGAGCAACAGAACTTGCTTTGCCTGCCAGCCCTGAAAAAAGACTGAATTTAATGTCAAAGACAGGGGTCTTGATGGGCAACAGTGCTAAATACTAAATCTTACATATTAATAGCTTCCCTCCTTGCCTTAACCTCACTCTCTGGATGAGAAAAAAACCCACACAGTAAGGCTTAATCCTTCATAGCTCCTGACTTTTACAGTAGCTGAGGACATCCTGATTTTTCCCTAGGCAAATTTTTCAAAGTGAAGTGTATTGATGGGTAGCTCACATACATGGCACATGTTCATAAACATGTAGGAGGGAAATCAAGGTCTCTGTGGGTCCTAAATATCCTAACTTCAAACTACTCATGTCAAGCTACATTTAGATCTGTCATGATGCATCCCTCTCAATGTAAAATCAATACTGCAGGCAAACCTTTGCTTGCTCATTGCTCATTTCAACACATGCACCTCCAAAGTCACCTTAACAATATTATTGGTGAATATATCCCTCTGGATAACCACAGTTTCCTTCTGAAATGAAGCTTTCCTTTTCCCTCCCTGAAACCTTTAATAAACTCCTCAAATGCAGTATTACACCCTGTAAAACCCTCAGTACTGACTGAATTTTGTATTTGATACCCCAAAAATGGAAACCCTGTAAAGTCCCATTCAGTAAGAAGAGCCAAGAAATATCAAGGTGAATAATTAATAGAATAAGCACTCAAGGAGTGTACATTAGTGAACTGCTTAGAACCTATCTGTACTTCAGCAGTCTGATACAAAATATGCAAAAGGAAGGTGTTTAAATATAGGACTAGTATTGTGTCCCCTTTTCAGAGAAGAAAAAGTGGTGAAAAGATAGTGGTGAAATTTCTGCCCTCTCTTTGTAATAGAAGTCAACAACTGTCTGGCTTTGGTACACAAAGTGAAGGGCTGGTGAGTGAGGCATGAAGGCCATGGCACGGAGAGAAGCAGAGGATACAAAGAACCCTGAGGGTCAGTGCAGGCAAAAGGGACAAAGTAACCCAAGGCTGGGTAAAATGTGCCAGAGTTGGGAGCAAGGGAGGGAAGGAGAAAGATGGGATCCTGTAGATAGCTGTAATTTGCTCATGGGGGAGAGGGGCTAAACTGGGATGTACAAAATAGTAGTGGGAAGGTAATAGTCTTAGATGCTTTATTGAGAGTATAGGTGGAGAATCGGATGCACAGAGCTAAGAGGGATAGCAAATAATTTTACAATAGAAGAGACAGTTGTGCTTTCAATTTTGTTGTTCAGTTATGGAGTTTAGGGTGTTTTGAGCTCACCTTATGGAGATTTATTCATCTCATCAACTGAATAAATCTGTTCACTCTAGGGACAGTACTGACTTGGGACTCAGTCCAGGTGCCTCCACATGGCCACCTAGTTCCATCTGAGACAAAGCAGGGTATGGCCTTTCTGGAGCTGGCAGACACAGCACTACTTAAGAGTAGACTCAGCCTCTAGCTGCCATTCCAGAAAACCAGAAAAGAGGTATCTGGGGCAATCTGAAAGCTACCTTGGGCATCTGAAATGCCTGTCTCTGCAATTAAATTGAGATCTTGATCTCCCTTGATGATAATGGAAGCTTATCTGACCTGTAAAGACCTACAAGTAGACACCTAAAATTATGTCTCTGAACCTGAAACATACCCCCAGGTATCAGCTCTCACCTCTAAGTCTAGTGCCATTTGAAATTCCCACCTGGCCTCCAGCCACCAGTCTGGAGAAGCACAGATCTCCTGTAGGTGTTGTGTCATACCTGACAGCCCCACGAAGATGTTACAGCCTCCTTGAGGGATCTTAAATAGTAGCAGATACAAAGTTCAAGCAACTGGATCAAGCTTCCAGCACCCAGACCTTCAGTCGCTCCTATAAACACCCAGATCACTGTCCAGAGAAAAACAGCACATCCAGTAGCCTGGCATATACAGGGAGATAAACTGTTACACTTTAAAGGAATTTGTAACAGAACACCTTGAAGTATGGCTACACAAATAATAAGGAAAAAAATGAGCCAGAATAAGTAAAAAAACCATTTAAAAATAGGATTTCTGAAGAATTTGCAGGGCTAAATCCAAGATAACTTCAGTATCTTCAGATTACTTCATATTACTTCAGTACCTATTAGGCAGGCAGTCACTGGATAAAAGTAATAACCAGTCTTTTGGAACTCAAACCAGCCCCGGAGTTGTCCCCTCCTTCATAAAGTCCCTAACCAAGGAGTTATAGATACAAATTCATGTTTATGTTCTCCAGCTACTACAGTAAAATATTATTTTCTACACAGGGAAACGGTTTCTGAGACACAACTACCCAGACACCTTGTAAGCTTTTGTATGTAAACTGTGTAAGAAAACTATGTATGCAAGTATATGTTTGTGGCCCTGCAGGAAATGGGGTATACTGCTGAACTCTCAAAGCATAAGGTGAATTTGAAACTGGGCATCTCAGTTGCTGTTTGTGTATATGATAAACTCATGTATTGCTTGAAAAGAGGATTAGCAGCTCAGAAACCCTTTTTTTCCCTCTGCTCATTTTAAAAGTAGCAGCAGCCCATATCTGATTTAGAGAAAGTGTGTTTAGACACCAGCCTTCGAAGAAGGCAGTGAATCTCCAGGACAGTATATAAATTGTAATTGAGAGATGAGACTTAAGTATAAGAATCCTCTTCCTTTCCCTCTTGTAGGGGGAAATAGGCGTGGATGGTTTCACACACACTGTGTTGAGTTTCCTGAGGCTCACTCTAACTCTAACTGTGCATCTCCAGAATCTCATGTCTCTTTCTTAAGGACCAAAGAAAATCTAGACATTGCAATGCTTGTTGCTTTGATACCTAAACTCACATTATTATATTCTATTATTATACCTATTACTGTAGGTATTAAACCTCATATATTTTCTTTACTGCTTATTTCTAAATACCTTTTAAGATGCAAATTGTAAATTATCTATATTTTAGATATAGATATTACTTTTTGAATTAAGCCTCATAATAGGCTGTAGTGCATGTATAAAGCAATGTACCACACACTCTTTGGAAGCAGAGGTTATTAATGGCACGGTCACTCAGATATATGAAGCTGATTAAACTAAGACAGACAATATGGACAAATCTGCCATAAATGTAACAACCTTTTAACCACATACTGAGTGTCAGGCAGCTGCAAGAGGGGGTTGCTCTGTAAAATCAGCTGAGCTGGCAGCCAAGGGTGACAGTGAAGTTGGTAGGGCAGTACCCTCCCTGACACAGCCCCATCCCACAGCACCCTAACCGGCAAAGCAGGTTTGGTGACAATGACCACGTTCAACCATGAGTCCAGATAATCAGACCAGTCCAAAGGGATGAGACAGGTTGAATCTGACTCAGGACTGGTGGGTTTGTGACCAGGCACAAGCATGCTGTCCATGCAGCTCCAACAAGAAGCTGGGGCAACAGTTGGGGCTGAAATGTAGCTCCCAAGCCAAGAGGATTAGGGTCCCACTGAGGTTCCTTACAGTTCTGTCCCACCCAGCTGTTTGATCCAAGGTCACAGTAGAGTTAGCCTTGAGTGCAGCAGCCCTATCACTAGGAAAAAGTGGCTACTCAGTCTCTGTACGGTCCTGACACTGATCCAGAAATACACTTGCTAGGACAGCAGCAGGTTAACTCGGGATGTGACAACAGCCCTAGTAGTTGAGGGACTTGAGATGTAAAAGCTGTGAGCTTGGACTTCCTCAGGCTGAAAGACAGTAAAATCCTGATCTTCCTCTTCCTGGGTGAGGCCTCCAGTTGGTTGTTTTTTAAAAGAAAGAAGTTCTCTGCAATCAGAGGTGTAATGCCTGCCCTCCCCTGAGGATCCAGAGTCTGACTCTGGAGCAGACAATGACTCCTGACTTACAATCTTGAATTACTGAAGAGTAACGCTTGGGGTGGTGGTGGAGAAAGGGGGAAATTCAGATATACCACAGACTTTTCTATTCACTGATTTAGATACATTTTTATTTGGCTTCTAATTGGCCTCTGTGTCTCATAGACTTGAACCTGGAATCTTTTATCAGTGCAAGTGCCTAGAATTGGACATTGATACCCCATAAATCTTCTGTGGGAGCTGAACTTCACTGTAATATACAGTGCCTTCCATGCTGGGTGGTTGTAGTCCTCATTACAGACTGGATGCAGGATCTGGACTTTAATTTACTCTCCATCAGACTTATCCCACAGTATTTTAACACTGGAAAGACGAATTTATTTCACAGATGATATATATATATACTGATAATTACCCCTTTCCTCCTCCATTTGGTTAATTCACATGGCTTAACTATCCCTCAGCGATGCTGAAGACTTCTACAGGAGGGAGGGAGGGAGGAGCTGCCATTCAGGTTCTTCACTACCACCCTGACTAGAACAGGCTGCTCCTCTGTCACCAGCTGACCTTTGCCTTAAAGACTGATGCACTTTGCAGAGGTACAACAGGGCTGGTCCTCTGTAATTTGATTTTTGTTTGCCATGGAAAGGCTGGTTTGTTTGCTTTGCACTTAAGGCCCACGGTTTATTCAGGACTGTAAAACTCTTCAAAATCACCCATAAGTAAATAAGTGAAAACCAAACAATGCTGAAAATTCATCTGCTTAAAAGGGAGGGACGACTATTGCTTAACAGTATATAAGTACCAGACTTCATTTTACAGCAGAAAAATACATTTTCCACCCTCCAAATGTCTTCTGTGAGATGATAAAATCCGTAACGTTTTAAAAAAAACAAGTTCATTGTCTGTGTTTAAAAGAGTACTGTGCCTGACTTTCTACTTCAGGCTGTTGTTCATGACATCAGAGGATACTGAGGTCAGTGTTTAAACTGAAAGTCCCAGTCTAACTTTTATTATTGTGTACTGCTTAAACTGGAACTATTGAATCATAAACTACGATAGGTAAATGGCACAACATTAAAGAAATTAATTCCATAGTTTAGAGTTTCCTGTCCTGATCCCTCTGGGCCAGTCCTGCAGTCCTTGCTCATTTCCTTACTCCTGATTCATCAAAGTGTTTAAACACTCTAGATTTCAGTGGCATTTTGGGCATATGCTAGTTGATTCAACACTTTAATCAGATAAAATCCTCACTAAAGTCAGTAGGAATTTTTTTTCCCTAAAGACCTAAAGTTTCAGTCTTTTGTTTGTTTGTTTTCTAAATCCTGCATTTGAGTCCACACAACTTGAAATTAAGAATTTATGTGTTTGGTAGTTGTTGCTATGCGTCACTCCCTGCCCAAACCAGTTCTTTCACTTTGGCTATTTAATTGCTGGCTAGTAATATTAGTGGCAAGAGGAATTTAACAGATGGAGTAGTGCTGGAGTAGGTGGAGACTTGTTGAGAAGAAGGTTATAATAATTTGTATCAGGTGCTACCACTTTACACTGTATTTAAACACTGAGAAGAAAGGCACATTTTTTCTTTATCCCCTCTTGAGCTACCATTAAAACATCTTTAACCATTTAAACACCTTGAAGTGTACCGTAGCTTTATTTTCCCTCATTGCTTAGGTGTAAGCAAAATTTATTGGCGGGGAAAAAAAATTGAAGTGTGTGGCAAAACACTTGGAGTAAACAGAATGGAGAAAATATAGGGGAATGGCTCCTTAAATCTCACATACATAGCTGCTATACAGCAACCTGGTCTGCTGAACTGCAGCCCACAGCGCTGTTAGAAAATTTAGTGAGAATGTAGTGAGCAATGAATTCTACTGAAACTATGTTAACACAGGGCTTCTTAACAGGCTTCTGATACCAGTTTCTTCTGAATTCCTTTGGTACAAGCCTATTTGATGAAAATCTCACAAGTTAAATCTTTGGGAGCCTTTTAGAGGCCGATGAGACCAGGCAATGTGTGCCGGCAGTTTTGACTTGGCTCCCTGCTCTTGTGGTGTCCTGGACCTTCCTCTTCTGCTTTCTAATCAAATCAGATGTGGACCAGCTTAATTTTTAAAATGTTTTAAATTAAAAATCAATTAAACCACTGCCAAACTTCTTAGAAATGGGAATGCTGCTAAGCGTGAGCAATAGATTAATGGGAATATGATATTTTTGGAAATTTGTGGCTAAGCGAGCACAGGCTTTGGAGGGGGTGGACTGCTGAAGGATATAGCATGAGATGTGCAGCAGCCTTAAATTATCACTGCTTTCCCTGCAAAGGGCAGGAAATTCCCCAAGCTGCACAAGGTGTCCCTTGCTTTACTAGACTTGAAGAAATAATTTCCTGAGGTAACAATGGTCTTTCCTTAAATTTCGACTGGGAAGAGTTTGAAAGGACGGCTTTGCTATTCCCAAAGGGCTCTGCATCCTGGGAAGCAAGAAGCAGCCCTGATTCGCTAGAAGTTCATAATTCATAACTTTGGCCTTTCCCTAGCTAGTTTTGGTGTTATGCCACTGAGGTGGCCTTGGCAGAGGCAGCAATGGCAGCCCCTGCCTCGGCCTGCTGGGCTCTCTCTTGGCAAGCCTCAGTTTTCCTGGCGCACAGGCAGGATGAGAGGAGAGAGGGGAGAAGGCTGGTGTTGAATTAGGGGATTTTGTAGGCAAACAACAAAGAAAAGGGGGACAGCCGTGTCTGCTGGCCCTCACGGGCGGCGGAACGCTCGTGAGCGGACCGGGCTCCGCGCCGGAGCGGCGCCGTCTCCACGGCAACGGCCGGGCCGCGGGAAGATGTCCGCCGAGGGCGGGCGCGGAGCGGCGCGCTTCGTGTTCCGAGCCCTGCCGCAGAAAACCTTCTCCTGCCTGCAGGACAGGGACATCGCGGACCGACTCCTCAAGTGGTGGGGGGGAACGCCTGCTGAGGGATGCGTCTGTCTAGGGGCGGCGGGGGAACAGGCGGGCGGTGCTGAGGGCTGGAGTCGTCACTGCGCCCTCCGGACTGCCGCTCCAGTGGCGGCGGGGCCGCATCTCTTTCTTCTTTTTTTTCTTTTTTCTTTT
>QWTY01016488.1:0-16316 GCA_008033365.1 Pseudorectes ferrugineus
ATGGGCATGTCTTGTGGCTCCTGACGGAGTTAGGAAAAGGTAGTGGTCACCTCATATTAAATCTAATTTTTTTGCTGCAGGACTGCAGTGCTATGCAGCTCGTTATCATTGGAGTTTTAAAACACCTGTTAAAAATTTCAACAGAAGTAGAGCTATAAAAAAAAACCTTCTTCAATCATATCTCAGCATCAGTCAGAATAATCCTTAAACTACAAGTACCTTTTCAAATAGATGCAGTAAAATAATGCACCCATCTAGGAGGTATCACTTCTGTAAACTTTCTCAAACCTGGGAGATTTGTCAGGGGATGCATGACCAGCTGCTAGTATTATATCGAACCCATACCATAGCTCCATTGAAAGCTTAACTAAAGTTCAACTTATTAAAAGGAATTGGAGTATACAGCAATGCTTCTATACAGACCATGGCATTTTAAGGCTATGAGATAAACCCATTTAGAAATACTGCCTGTGGACAATACATACCCTCAGTATATTGAAAAGGTTAACTGCTAGGTTTCTGAAAAACATTTCTCTATTTTTCTTTGTCCTGTTGCTCACATTGCCTCCTCCATTTTCATAACTGAGGGCATGAAAAAGGAATTGGTGTGTCTGCAGAATCACAGTTGGTAGGTCTTCATTGAAGTTAAGGCCTTCCTGGTGGCTTCCTAATCTGGACAATAATCAGAGAATGAGATGAAATGTATTTGGGGCAGGTACTTCACTCTTACTGTTGAGTGTAGAGAAGGATAGTAAAGATAAAGTACAGCATCATTGCATGTACTGGAAGTATGGTAAAAATCAGAAGAGCTTTGAATTTAGGAAGCAACACTGTTTTACAAGAAACTGGTCACCATTCACTGTCAGTAGTATAGTATTTGCAAAACTCTATAAAAGAAAAGACAAATTCAAATGTAGATTAGCTAATGTAACATTGCATTCCTAGAGAGCTAGTTGTGTCTAAATCTTTATTCATTCTTATAATAAATAGGTATACATTTAGGACTTGCTGACATGACAAAGTCACTTCAGAGTGCAAGCAGGAAAGTTTTGCTTATGTGTATATGTGTCAGGGACAACAAAACCCCCAACAGTGACTGAAAAGCAACTGCAATTCACTTTGAAATACATGCTAATCAGAGAGGATTTACACCTGAAACATTTCCTGAAAGCTGTGAGTTACATCTCTTTCTACATCTGTAGAAAGGCCTTTGTTTCTTCTGGCAAGTCATAATAAACTCTGTAGTACTTGAACACTTCGGCGCAGGTGACATTACAAAATGATGGTATTGTTTTCAGCATAGCCAGATCTGCTAGGACGTCTTATGCCTAAAAAGCAGACTCTAGGATATTGTTTTCCTCTAGACAGACTTTATGACTGCTATTCTGATGTATTAAATCTTATCTCTGAGTTTTTCTTTACTTATACCGAAATTAAAAGAACGAGCAAAATACTTTTAGCTTCCATAATTTTTAAGAGATCGCCACCAAGTGGTAAAAGGAAATTAATACCATTTTCCAGCTCCCGTAGGCAGCAGGTGTATGGCACTGCTTAGAAATGACGGTGAGGATGAAAATATCGCCATAATAACACATGCAAAGTAAATATTAAGGATCATGCAATCAAAGGTAGTTCTTATTTTAGTGTGAATTAATCAAGGAGGTAAACCATTTAAATGTAGATGACATAGCTTTCACTACCATGCCTTGCTGTAAAAGAAATAGCCCTAAGTAGGTAACCTTTTATTTGAACCACTGACATTGGTTATTATGAAGACAAGAACCACCTGAACTGCACAACTCTGACTTATCACCATTCAGAAAACTCAATAGAAATGATTGCATTAACACATCTACCTTTTTAGCTGGCTGGGTTTCAAGTAGCTAAGTCTCTTAAAAATTAGCATGCTATTATTTAGTCACAATTTTTCTGGCCTAATAAATGTTACTTGTAAACTCTATGATTGCAGGGAGAACAGGATTACTCATGGGGGCCTGGACAACAAGCTGGACATGAGCTAGCAGTGTGCCCTTGTAGCAGGAGTCCAGCAGTATCCCGGGCTGCAGCATATGAGGAAAGGCTGAGAGAGCTGGGACTGTTCAGCCTGGAGAAGAGAAGTCTCAGCAGGGGATTCTCATCAATGTGTACAAATATCTGAACAAAGGGTACACAGAAGATGGATCTCTTTTCAGTGTTGTCAAGTGACAAGACAGTGGGCACAGGAGGCTGAAACACAGGAGGCTCTGTCTGAACATCAGGAAACACTTTTCATAGTATCATAGAATGGTTTGGGTTGGAAGGGACCTCTACAGATCATCTAGACCAGCCATCACTGTGAGGATGACCTGCGCTGGCACAGGCTGCTCAGAGAGGTTGTGGAGTCCCCGTTCTTGGAGGCATTCAAAAGTCATCTGGGCACTAGCTCTGCTTCCATTTACCACACCAAGTTTACCAAAAAGTATTGCTTAAAATTCTTGATTCACAGAAGGAAACTGCCAACTTGAAAGTGCTGAAAGAAGGGAGAACAGGAATTTCATGTTCTACATCTATGTAGTGGTCAGTGTGTTTAGTCCACTAAATATAACTTTGCAATTACTTTATCTATTCTTATTTGCCATTTCAAAAGTATTTTCTGTATTCTATAATAGAAGTCAGAAAAACACACAAAATAATTGCCATCATTGATTCTTCTGCAAAACCAACACATTTCTACATCACTTTGAGATATCTTAATTCTTGGGATCACAACTAGCATTTTTTTTAAAGCAAAGTCATCTTTAAATAGTATTTTCAGACCACCTTCATTTTGTGTTTCACAGCACTGTTGGAGGGCTCTGTAATAATAAGGCTTTCTGTGGTCCCACATTATTTGCCATTTATAAAAGCCAGCTATGCAGAAGAAAAACATGGTCTTCAGGAAATTTGTATTTAGGTGCAGCTACAGAATCTACAATCAGAGGTGGCCAGCTCTTGGTCCATGGAGGTCCCCTCCCATGTTCCTGGACTTCATGAGAAGCCATTTCATCCAGAACTTCTGCAGGCTGTGTTCTGCCACCTAACAACAGCAAGGGCATTTAGGATCCTGTCCTTTGTGAAATTTAGTGCTTACATAATCATTAATCCTCTCCTGCACATCCCAGGTTTTTTAAATGGCACTCACAATGTGGGGGACAAGTCTCTAGTTCCACATGATTTATTAAATAAAAAAAAAAAAAAGCTAAAGAGTGACTTCTTTCTGGGCTCTTAAACAAAGAAAGTCTTCTATGTCTCCAGCGATCCATGAACCATCATGAAATGTTTGTGTTGGTGATTCAGTGCACTGTAACCAACCACATCACCAAATGCAACCAGCTCCAAAGACAAAAAAACACACACATACACAAGACAACTTTTCACTCATTCTCTGGAATAAGGAGCCTCCTGCCAACCATATTATACTCTGTTTTGAGCCAGTGATCCAACACAGACAACCTTGTCTAGGGAACCTTGGCTTGTCTTTCATCAAACCACAGATACTGCTAACAGGCTCCCTGCTGAGCAGCAAGGACCAAGTGCCTCTCAGGAGCAGACCCAAAGGAAATTTTACTTAAAGATTGCTGCTTTTTAAAATTAGTTTATCTTTCAAGACCAACTGCATGCTTAAGTCCAACTTGTAGCAGTGGCATTGAAAGTCAAACCTGAAAACGAGCTCCAGCTCCAGTCACTCTGCGGATATCAGAGGAGACTGTGCTCAGGATGTGGCCACTATGTCACAGTCATGCTGTTACAACATGTACAATTCATGTCCTGAAAACACTGTGGCACAACTCACATACCCAATACTTTATCATGCATGTAATTATGCAAACATTACTCAGGATTGGAATATGTTCATAAAACCATGTAGCTAGGTATTTGTTTGTTTAAAAGCTGGGAGGAATGCCAGACCTATATTTTCCTGCTTCCTGTTGATTAAAGGAACAGGGTGCAGTTGAAATTTGTTGTGTAGTGAGCAGCATGGAGTCCTAAAGAGTGTGGGAGATGAAGGCTCCATCACTCACAGGAGCCCTGTCCTCACTTTGTGCATACAAATCTCTAAGGATTAGATTGGATTATGACAATGGCCTTGGTCAGGACATGAATACTGGTTGGGAAGAAATTCTAAATTCAAGGGGCTAGGTCAGCCTTGTTTTAGCAGGATGATGGTTAGCATGTTAATTATATTTGGTTTTAAGCTGATACAGCTTAAACAGTACAAATACTAGAGGTTAACTGGGCAACAGTAGGGAATAAAGATGCAAAGCACCTCAATATCAGTGTGTTATCTGTCCTCTACTCACGTAGCTGTTCCTGGATTAAAATGCCTGATTTATGCACCTTGTAATAATTACGTCTCCAAACTGATCACACAATTGCAATCCCTTGATTAGTGTAAAGCTTTACTTGGTGAAGGTACCTTCAAAGTTAATGTCCCAGTCTACTATGTGGACAGCTTTTACATGAAAGGTGCTGATGCCAGCTGCCTGGGATGTGCTGGTGTCTAATCATATTTACTAGGCCATCGTCTCAGTCATATCAAGGTCTCACACGCAATTTCTTTTTTGCAATGGAAGCCTGTGTGCAGGCTGCTGCCTTGATTGATACATTGAGGAATGAACCTCAGAGCTTTGGGGAAACAAACCTCATGGATCTATGTGCTGCTACAGCTTGAGCTGAAGATCACTGGCATCATAGCTGTGAGCTGTGAAACGCCTCTGTGCATCAGCACAGATGGGATCTGTATCACATACCACAAGGGGTTTGCACTTCAGTTCAGCCGAGTCTGGCTACCTCAAGCAGATGAAATTTGGCCGGAGGGCTGAACAATGAACTGCTGTGTTTAAACTCCTACTGGTTTAATGAATAAATAGCTATGAACACCAATATCAAAATGGTCTCTTAGTCTCTTTGCCTTTATTCTCATTCCTACGGTGATGGCAATAGGAGCAGTGTCAGTTTGTGACTCGTAACCTCTGTGATGTGACAAGGTTATTAATCTTTTTGTCAGCTTAAGCCACATTGAGAGACTGAAGCAGAAAACGAGGATCAGCTTTCTTTACCAGCACCCTCCTGTGTTTGGGTGCGTGTATACTTTGCTATAGCAGTGACAATATTCTATTTATGTCAAACCAAACCTTTTTCCTTTTTACATATTCATATACATTAATGAAAGCTTAACATGTTTTGTGTAGATTTTATTTCTCTGTTGCAATGAAAATAGTCACCATTTTGGCAACTGTCTCAGAATATAGGGATCTGCTCATGGGTCTGAGGCAATGTTTGGTTGTTCACTGTGCAACTCCCTTGATTATAATGTGTTTATACAATTTCATTAATGTTAAAGTAATGAAATAGCGAAGTAGGCCAACTGTCTTCTCTTCACAGACCCAATGCTGCAATGAACAATCTGTTGAAGACATAAAAACTCTTACAGAAAGTAATAACCTGACTGCACACATTCAGGGCCGATTTTGTAGGTGTCCCATGATTGCCCTAATCTCTTTCGAACATGTGGCAGCCTCCTGGTGACTTGGCAAGATGATTTTTCTGCACCCAGTTCCACCGGTCTTTGACAGATGGTCTTGTTCTTTATTTTGGAGGAGGCTACTAAATACCTGTTGCATTTCATTACATAATTGATAAGGGAAGAATATTCCTGGAGTTATTAGCTGCAGGGAAGACCCTGAGATGCAAAAATTTGATCCACATTTGGCCCATATTTAGCTCACTTTTGGAAAGAAGGTTGAGCTTGGGCATTATTGAGTTTTGAATGCTCGGGTTGCTTTAGTTCCACTTTTGTGTGTCAGTAGGGCTGAAAATGTGGATAAGACAACCTTTGTTCAAAAGCAGTTCTGTTAACTTGTTTCAGACCTGTTATGTTTCATGACATGAGAACAGAGCACTCTCAAATGAGTTCTTCCCACAGGCCCACCCTGCACTGGCTGCTCCCCCAAGGCAGGCCTCACTCCAGCTCCTGGCTCCCCAGGGTGCAGCTGCTAAGCCACAATTGCCTGCTCCCAAATTGATTTCAAATCCTATTTTTCCCAGGAACCAAATTCATTCCCAGCCTTGCTCAGCCACAGAGCACAAGCTGACACAAGATTTATGACTAGCCTTACTTTATTAAGGCAGGATAACAAACGGGAATGGTTTACTGTCAATCAAGCAGTGGTCAGTTGTCCAGCTCCCGGAATTCCATAACCCTCAAGCTGCAAGTGTCTTCTGTATACGTTTATTTAGCTTCTTATATCTTGCAGCATATTTTTGGGTATTCTCTTTTACCATTCCCTTTCTAAATGGTTACATATTTTCTCCAAGCCCTAAGGAGGCATACAAACTCCAAGCCTCAGCAATGACAGGTACTCAGGTCAGACTGTTTCTTCTAAGGCTGTAGATGGGCTTGTCCCAGTTCCTGGATGGACTACAGACATTCTGCTCATTGGTCTGGTATTTGAGCCCTTAGCAGTCACACTCTTCTCTTTACTTCAGCTGCTCAATTGTAATAATTAGACTTGCAGCTTCCCAGGCCCCGGTTGCATTGCATTAACCTCTGCCTGGCTGCAGTCTGCAGCTCCAGCATTTGCAACACAAATGCACCTGAGGAGGGCCTGCAGCCCTGGCAGTGCCTGCCAGAGTTGCCCCATAACCACAGTAAGACTGCACCAAGGTCACCCCCAAGCAGCAGCTGCAGACCCCACTCCTGCATCTGTCATTCCCTTGGGTGCACCCATTATACTTCTCTCTTCATCCATCACTTTTGATCAGACCTTTGGAGTCTCATGCATCAGCGGTCAGGTGAGTGGCCTGTTATACAGCAGCCATTTGTTTGGAAAGGGATTCTCTGCCTCTGTGTGCATTCTTGTTTGCATCCACTCCTGTTCTTTCTCTCCTCTGTACTGAAAATCTTCCTCTATTACAACCTACCGCCTGTAATGTTTAGTGCAGACTTCCACGTAAGAGCAAAGCATGATAAGGTATCTGCAGCAACAGCCAATTAAAGTGAAGTAAAAAAAAGGAAAGATTTTCAAGGTTAAATGTATAGCAGGAGGTGATTTAATTACTCACAGGGTATGGGGATAGAGAGCCCAAATAGACAAATCAGTGCAGCTGGAATAATGACACCCAGCAGCCTCCCAGGAAAGTACATAGAAGAGATAAGTCTGTCACGAAAGAGGCTTAAGATAACTCAAATTATATCGCATTTGCTGTGGGCTAAGCCTGAACACAGGACAGTTGCCATGGCTTAGCTGATGTGCAGTAACTTCTTGAGCTCTCATACATCAGTCCCATGTGTGAGCCCTAAGATTGCAGAAATACACACTAGATCAGATTGGCAGAGTTCCATAAAAACACACAGAACTTTAAACAGGAACAGAAAACAGAAATTGATTCAGGAAGAGAGAAAAAGCCACTTTCTTCGGGATTTTTTTGTAGATTCAGTTCAAATTCCTCCAACACCTTAACCTTGCAGTAGTGTGACATATAAGAAAGGAACCACTACAAGAAGAGTGAAAGTCAATGATGTGAAAGTGTGTTGTTGTTGACATAATGTAAAACTAAACGTAAATTTCAGTTGTGGGCTGAACTAAGTGCATGAAAAGCAGAATGGGGAAATGGGTGTTTTGGTGAGAATCAAAAATAAATCTATGTTTTGGGAACCAAGAACAACATCCAGGTTTAGTGACAGAGTCATGGAAACAACATTTTTTTCTCAGTCTTTCCTGCAGGAGTCATTCATAGAGTTCAAATGTCCTTTAGGTCAGAGAGCAAGGAACGGTGCAGCTCAAGGCACTTGTGTGCGTCTTCCAGGGCCAGCTCTGATGACCAGAGTCAAACAAAGCGGAGAGTTTCAAGAACAGAAGTTCAAACACTCCCTAAATCAATGACCAAGGCACTCTCCTACAACATCAGACCTAAATATAATTTCTTGCTCCAAATCAGGCAAGGAAGGGATCTGAATATAATCTTCCTGTACCCTGAGAGCTGTATGTGGATTTAGGTTAACTGTAAGCAGCAGAGACAACAAGAGCTATACTACAGGCAGCAGACATCCATGGTCCTGCTTCTTATTTTGTCAAAGCTGGGGCCTGAAAACCTAGTCAGGGCTGTTGGTTAGGGCAGGGAATGAGCCATTTCAGAATAAGCAGCTGTCATCCTCACCCCTTCCTCTGGCAGCAGAAAGTCTGTCTCTCCTGAACTGTCCTCCCCACTTTCATCATAGTCCTGTCCTTCCCTTTCCTCCCTTCCTGTGGTAGAATGAACCTAGAACTTATCTCCAGGCAGGAAAATTCATTTTTTCTGATGCTGCTGAGATGCCTTAAGCTGAATCTGGTGTAAGCACAACACTTTTGCCTAATAAATCTCTTTTTATTCAAAACTATATATACAAAAACTCACAAAGAAATGTACCATCCTGCAAAAGAAGAAAAGTTTTGCTTAATTCTCAGGATATTTACAAACTATAAAATAAAAAAGTAAAGTTTTCCAGTCCAATCAAAAGGAGTTTTCTGTCTTTTCTTCAAAAGACAAACTAAAAACTGGAAAATCTTAGAAAGGTGTGAAATAAAGGGGCAATCTGTTATAAATCAGAATGAAAGATACATAGATGATCTCAAAGATGAGCAGAGAAAAAAGATCCATGAAAGAGAGATCACTAAGTACATTAAAAGCAGTAGCTGAGGTAGAAGCCACTTTGTGTGAAACCTCTGATTTCAGCAAAATCTGCATCAAAATCCCTCCCTTTTTACTGAGCCCTCCAAAAACTGCCCCCCAGCTGGAGAAAAGGGTGATATGCAATACACTGGAGAGTCCTAGAATGCAAGGAAAAGGCGGAAATTAGCTCTTAAGACAAAGTGGTTGCCTACTGTGTAAAAAGAAAATGGCATAACCGAGGAAGACATGGTGACCTTGTTGCCTGGAAACATTTGAAATGTGCTTTGTTAGTGACTTTCCAGTTGGCTGGGATAGACTTGGCAGTGCAGTACAAGCCAGAGGTGTTGGCTGATTGCGAGCAACTTGCCGGCGGCTCGTTTTCTGCGGGGTCATTCTGCCCTTTGTGTCGAGACTAATTCAGCTGGTGAAATGTTCTGCACCACGTCTGCTGCTCCAGAGCACCTGCGGTGTTTAGCACCTGCCCTGCTGCAGAGTTTTCTAGAGGGAAAGGGAACTGCGAGCTACCTGAGAGGCTTTAGGGGAAGGCTCCCCCATTCCACAGCCCTCTCGTGCTGCACACCAGAACAATCAGCCTGATTAGTGCTGAGCTGCTCCTCTGCACACTGTCTTTGCTAACCTTGGAAATTCAATTAGAAATTATTTCATCTGGGCTGGTTCTGTTTATTCATTTAGCTTTTGAGCTGAAGTACATGCCATGATTATGAGATGAGTTGATTGGGCAGTTCTGGATACTGCAACACTTTCTACGGGAACAAATATTCTTGTGTTGTTTTACTGTTGTAATATCAAGGATCCTCAGACAGTTTTCTCTGATCCTACCATAAACACCACACTCCAGCCTCAGAATAAAAATATGATCTCTGCCTTGGTACATTTCATGTCCCAGTATTTTCTAAGAATGGGTTCAGCTTTGACCCATTTTACCTCATGTTCAGCTAAATTGTCTTTACTTATGAGAGTTTATCTGAGGATGAACATAGTGACTTGATAAATATATGATTAAAACCAAATGACAAAGCACAATAATAGCACTAAATAAAAGGGAGTTCGATGGCAAGTTTCTGACAGAGAAAGCGGAAAAAAGATCTTGCCCCAAATTCTGTTCATACATTTTCCACTTGTGGGACTTCTGCATTTTCATAAATTACCATCTCCTCTGCAAAAGATTATTGATCTTGTTTTTCCTAGGGAGTGATGAAATTTGCGGTGTTACTCATGTTGCCTTCTACTGAGAAGCACCAACGCTTGTGGTTATTTGGGCTAGGGTTACCACAGGTGGAGAAATCAGAGAATGAGAGCTGGGTTATATCCTTGGTGTTTTGTCACCTCAAACCAGATGGTAGCAAACATTGCAACAGCAGTTTTCATGTGTCAAAGAAGGTGAGGCATCCTTGTCTACATCAATAAGAACTGTAGTGGGTCTCTCTCAAACTCACACAAACTCGAAGGAATCCTGCTTTGCCCTTCCATCCTTTAACATCATTCCCTTCACAAACCAGACAAAACCCACAATTTTATTTTCATCTCAGTATCTTGAACAGATGAGTTGGCAATTAAGCCTTCTCTATGCCCTACAGGGGAAGTGGATGCAAACAAGAAGATGAAAAAGAGTGTTTTTGACACACCATGCCTTTTGTAACTTGCAGGACAGTTACTGCAGGCAATTGAACTATTTCTCTGGAGAGTTTTATCTCAGATACTTTTACATCTGGCTTTTAATACAGAATTCATTAGCACTTTAAGTCATAATAATGGAAAGTGCATTGAGATCCTGAAACAAAAACAGTTGTTATTACAAAGTATTAAACATTGAGTAAAAGAAGCAGCTCCTCAGTGGCACGTAACAGTTACAGCTTTTATCCCACAAATCACTTAAAGCCACTTATAACTACTATTATTAGGCATAAAAGCCCACTTGGGTTTTATGAATGCTGGAGAACTGAGACAAAAAGATTGCTTCAAAGAGAACAGTGTCTTGATCATCATAAGTCTTTTGGCCCCTGTTCGGACATGGTCATAAGAAAAATGGAGATTATACCAGTCCAATCATGTAGAAAAAAAAAGTCTGAAGATTTAAATACAATGTATCTACAAAGATTTTATTTTAATTAGAACATAGCAGAATAACGGCAGCAACCTGCAGTGATATCATCAAATCAAGGCTGTTTCTATGGGAACACCACCAACTCCCAGAAATTATCGTGTCAGTTTGCCATAAATAGAAAAAAAAATAAAAAGGGGGGGGAAAAAAAGAGAAAAAAGAGAAAGGAAAGAGGAAAAAAAAGATTACAGGAGAAAGAGAATGAAGAGAGTTCAGTTCTCTCCTTTTGATACTTATTGCCAATACGTTGTCAAGTTTTATTCTAAAAAAAAGTAGTGAGATAAAAACGTCAGTTGTGCTGCTCCTGCCACCCATTTGATGCCTTGAACACCTTTTCTGAAGACTTTCTAAAGTGTTTTATGGAAAGAAAACACATGCAATACATTGTTCTATACTGATCTCCCTGCTGCCTCCATTTTCTACAGCATGAGTGAGCTCAAGGTTGGTGTGGGAGAGAGAAATACTTTTGATCATAGATACTTGCTGTATTTCCTCATTTCCATTTTTCTGCTAGCTCTGTAATTTAAAGGTCTGGCCTGAAAGGGATACAACTACAGAGAAAGAAAAGTAAGCAATGAACACACAAACAGAAATTATTATTTCCCTCCATATGCTTATCTGATTGTCTCCCTTTCCCAGCAATCTTCTTCCCAATAGCTACCTCCATCCCGGTGCCTTCAGTAACCACATAAACAAAGGGAAACCACTCAATTTCCTCCCAGGAGTACCTAGAGAAGTCCTATCCCTTTGAGACTCCAGTCCAGCAGCATTTCTGCACTCTGACGCTCAGCGAGCTTGTTTCTCTGGCTCTCCTCACCACTGACACAGGCTCCCTTCTGTGGAGGTAGTGCCTTTCCAAAGAGCAGCCCAGGCCAGGAGGAACAGATTCCTGGCACTGTATTCCCAGTTGTGAAACTCTCTTGCTTATGGTTTGCGACTAATACTTTTTCCCAATTGCAAGAAGTCTGTTCTATTCTCAATGATTCTCATTAATTCCTCCCTCTCCAGCCATTCCTCTTGCAATTATCCATTACAATCTTTTTGAGTCTTGCGCTATTGTTGTTAGTAATATTTCCTGAATGCCACACCATAACCTGTATTTGCTTTGTATGAGAATAAATCCTCCATTTAGAAGTAGCCCATGATAATAAATTATTATTGAATTTTACCTCATTGAATGACTGAAATAATAACATCATTTTGAGCAAAATGAGACAGTGGTAGTAACTGCTGCTGCGAATATTGACAGTGAATTTGATGATAGTCCTTCAAGTGCAATCTTTCCCCCTTAATAACTTGATTGAAACTCCTATCTGCATACAGCGCAGCAGAGGGCACTCCCTTCTTCAGATCCCCACGATGAGTCTAAAGTACTGTAAGTGGTCTGGGAGAGATAGCAACTATATTTCAAAGAGAAAAATGCTTTTAAACATATATTTAAAGGTTGATTCCACCACTTGTAAAGAATTGTGTGAGCCTACTTGTTCCTACAGGTATTACATGAATATTTTTCATCTGCAGCAGAACATAAAATTTCAGATTTTGTTGTTAAGTGCTGAAATGCTGAACAGGCATTTACTAACATTTTCTTTACTTCATAGAACAGCTTGGGTTGGAAGAGATATTAAAGATGATCCCGTTCCAACCCCCTGTCGTGAACAGGGACACCTCTCACTAGACCAGGTTCCTCAGAGCCCCACCCAATGTGGCCTTGAACACTTCCAGGGATGGGGTATCCACAGCTTCTCTGGGCAACCTGTTCAAGTGCCTCACCACCCTCACAGTAAAGAATTTCTCGGTTTCAAAAGAGAAACCTTAGTTTCAAACAAGGCTATACTTTTCTTTACACATAAAGGGCCAAATTATTACTTCAAAGGAAATCTGAAGGGTTTTCAATAATATATCCACATGTTAAAGCTGAAAATTTGCTTATGCAAACAAATCCTGAGGCCTGCTGCCTGCCTGTCTCCTACTATCCAACAACACAGGCTGGCCCCTCTATATGAGCATGATTTTAAGGACTGCGGAGTTGAACAGTATTTCAGGTTTGACTGGTGGTGAACTAGACAGGGAAGAGGAGCACTCTAGAGGCAGAGAACAAGGAATTACAATAATTTGCTGAGAACAGTCAGTTATGCCTGAGTTACCGTCAGGAGCTGTAAGGACAACCTGGTCACTTGCACTCAAGATGAACAGATGTGGACTCTCACCTCACTTTGAGTACGCTGAGTTGCACATGCAGCGTTAATAGCTGTGCATGCCATGATGTAGGAGACTTCCATTTGCTGTTCTAGGTAAACTCTGAGCTAAATCTTGTACTTGACATCAATGCTTAAAAACAGAAGTGTTCAGAATAATAGGCCTGGGATGTAGAAAAACACTCACGCTGCTTCTCTGCTACAATGTGATAGCTGAAGCAAAAGGAATTTCGGGAGGGAGGGGTGGGAAGAAGGGGAGGGGTAGCCGAGGGGGAAAGTCTTGCAAAGATCACAAAGCATCTTTCTATTTCAAGAAAGTGGCAAAGGAAAGCATCCTCTCCAAACACACTTTATGTGCCTCCTAATTATTATCTTCAAGTAGGCTCCCCCTGGTGGGGATGAAAAGGGTACGCTCTGAAAAGTGAGAGCCCGAAATGGCATTCTGATTCTTGCCCTATTTCACTTTTCACCCTAATTGCAGCCTAGCACCGGGCATGCTTTCAGCTCATTATTCTCTACAGAGGCCTGCTAATGGCAGTTCATCTACTGCCTAATTCTACAGCTTTAACATGGAAAAATTCCTTTCAAATTCAATACCGATGAGAGCAAACAGTAGGTCTGCCTCTCTGCTTTTTGTTTAGCTGTTCAGTAACTGGATAAACATTAACCAGCTGGATAGTGCAATTATAATTTTTTTTAAGGTACTGTAAATGCTTGCAACCGCATAGTATCTGGCAGCCTCACAAGTATTAATGAATGCATTCTTGTTCCACTCACACTATTAGAAGTGATTAAGTACTTTCGCAGAGGTCATGCAGAAAATGAATGGCAGAACCAAGCACCGAGGAAAATCCGAAGTTTTTTCCTACGAGATACTTTTTAAGACATCCCACAGCACAAACAGAAATAAGCAGAAGAAATACAATTAGCGAAAGAATTGACATTGGGAACTAATTATTTACTAGGAGCCTGAATGTACTTAGATATCATTTCCAATGAACTCAGCAAACAGCTTGCTCAACAAGATCAGGAGTAAGGGTTTAGGATTTGGATTAAAAACACAGAAAAAAGTAAACACTAATATCCCCCTCTAGGGAAATCATCTCTACTAATTATTTGTCTACAGCTTTCCTCAATATTGCTGTCTAAACTGCATTTGTAAACATGGCTCCACTGTTCTGTAACAAGCAATTCATGCACTTTTAGGAATTTCTTGCTAAAATGTATTAGAGAAAATTAAAGTTTTGAGCTATTATTAATTCTCTATGGAAAGCACTTCATTTGTACCGATAATAAGGGAAAGGTAAATACTTGGAGACAAATATATGGGAATATCTCTGTTCATACATAGGAATGTCTCTGTTAATTGTGTTAGCTCTAAAGCTAACAAAGTCATCAAACACAATGGCTGAGACTATTATTGTAACAATTTTCAAATGTTGAAAGCTATTAAGAAGTGTAATCAAATGGCACCCTGAAAGGAAGAAGCTTTTTTTTATTTTTGCACTCAAGCTTGTTTCATGCACTTTTATGCAAAAACTATTTTTTACGTTATTCACAAATGCCTTGACCTCTGGGTATTTTTGTTACGTTTTACAAATGCATGCATAAACAAAGGCAAATACAAACCAATTCGTATTTTCTGAGACGTATTCAGCCTTGATCAAAGTCTAAAGTTGTTTTTTTATGTGTGTGTTAAAGTTATGTATTTTTTGTTTGTGTTCAGTGGTGACCAGAAAGCTTTACATGTGCTTCTTATTCAAAATACCAAGGCACAAATGCTGTAAGAAGATTTTCAGCTTTTTCTTATATTGTCTGGAGGGGAAAAGAAGTGTAAGTACTTAGGATAAGTATAAGCACTTCTTTGGCAAGTATTTATGTTGACACATGCCAGCAAAGCCTCACAGATTGTTGTTCTCAAAATCAGTAACCACACCAAATAGTTCTGAGTCTTTCTCTGCTTGGGACACGCTATCTCCTTTTAATTGGTTTCATTTATTTCAGGTATTTTTCATTTTCTTTTGTGGGATTTTGAGGAGTCTTAAAGATGACAGTGTCATAAACACACTTTTAGTGTAGAAAGGTATTTTTAACTAAGAAATGGTCAATGATATATTTGCTAAGAACGATCATCACCTAGTATTGAACAAGTTATGAATGAGAGGAAACTCTTATGAAGTTATATGTGGGTTTTTGTTCTAATTTTCATTTGTTTGTAGTAAAAAATGATGAATCAAAATGAAATTTCTCTCAGTCTCCATCAGATACTGTAACAGCTCAGCACAGGCCATTCAAATCCCTCCTGTCTTTAATGGCCATGACTTCTTTGTATAGAACACAGAGATTCTGCTTCCTCCTGTTTTAGGTTAGATTTATCCTGACATTCATTTGTACTCTTGTTAGACTACACTTTTGTAATGTTTTAGAAATTATAGGCTCATAATGAATTTGGCTTTCAGCAGAAGGGCCAGGACCAGAAATGGAAGGGTGTAAAATTTCTCATTAAGTCTGACAAGGCTGAAGATACCTTCAGCTGGGGTTCAGCTGTGCAGGACACAGCAAAGGAAAAAAACGTAGGAGAAAAGTACCAGGTGTAGCAGCTGTCTGTTCTGTAATACAAAGATGACTGGCCAGGGCTGTTGTGTTGCTCAGCACAGCCACTCAGAAAGTCCTCTCCAGATCGACCTCAGAGACATGCTCCCAACCTCTGACAAAACCCAAAAGAACCCTTACAGTTGCTTGTGAAATGGTACCAAGGAACTACAGAGAACCGGTAGTCAGACTCTAAGACACATACAGACATTCTACTTTTCTAAAGAAATTGGTATATTTTTTGATCCATGTTAAAATGTAATTGTGGTACACAACATAATTTTTAATAATTATGCAAACAGAATGTATGGAAAATAAAATTGCATTTATGGCTATGCATTGTAAAACATATGAGTGTTAGCTACAAATAGGTTTGAGGCAAGTTTTCAGTATTTAAAACACTTCAAATGATCTTAAATTGGTAGATAATAAAACCCAGGAAAAGCATATCCTGTATGATAATGCAGAGTCAGTTTTGTCCCTGCTGCATTATCCTGTCTGTGATCTTGGATACAGCTGGGAGGAAGACGAGGAGAAGGAGAAGAAGGAGGAGGAGGGTTACATGTGGAGAACCAGAAGAAATGCGTGTTTCAGTGCACTGGCCTTCACAGAAATCCTTGAAGTTTGTACAGGAGGTCTTTGGCCTCTTGCACTGCCATCATGCACTCCAGAAGTGCCTTCCTCCCAATTCAGCACTGGAAAGGGAGCATCTCTTTCCTTTTTCCTTTTCATCT
>QWTY01016491.1:8252-19217 GCA_008033365.1 Pseudorectes ferrugineus
GGAAAAGGCAAAGGAAAGCTGTGGTAGCAGGTCACCAGACAGCCAATGCTCATCATAGAGAGACTATCCGAGCCCATACAACCTGCAACTTACCCATCCTTCTCTTAACGCTGTCCTCTCCGACAATGAGGTGGAGTGGGTCCCTCTCTGCCAGACCCTGAAAATGAGCACATTCTGGTCCCTTGAAGAGCTACATGCAGAATTCCAGTTTACCTTTAAATAGTAACATTATAGCCATTACAGCTAGAAGGGGCTGGAAAGTGACTGAAGCCAACTGCCATCACAATCAGTTCCCTATTTTCTTGGGAAAATGTAATCTCACTAGGGAGAGATATGAGAAAGCAATTGGCCATCTCCTCACTCCATTGTTTTACAAGAATTTATGGGTGGGGTTGGATCTTTTTATAGAAGAGACATGATTTGATATTTTCCTTTTAGGAAAAAATAAAACAAACCCAAAACCACAGATCACCCCACATCAGTTGCTGAAAGCTTTCAGATTCCTGATGATGTCTGTACCTCCTAAATGGAGATAAGTCTCAAAAGAACTCAAGGCCAGGAATAAGGCTTGTAATTTACCCAGTTGTGTCTTTTTGTTTGTCTGTGCATACAAACATAATTAAGGGGTGGGAAGAAGTTCCAGTGAATCCCTTCTAAGGTGGCCACACAAAATGGCCCTGATAACCTCCCCATATTTTGTTTTCATTGTATGGATGAGATCATGTTTGTTTGCGTATTGCAAAAGGTATCCAAGGTCTGACTTAGCACTTTTTCAATGCCTATAAGAAGGCTATAAAATTAATTTTAACTTCCAGAACTTCAATAACATGTATTTTGATGGCATTAGGCTTTATGTATTAACTAAGCATTGAAAAGACATAAAAAATACGCAACACCTGAGGTACTGAGATTTAAAAGCCTATTATAAAATGAATCTACGATGACTGGATTTTAATGTATTAATAATGATTACGCTACTAAAACATAGTATTATCAATTTTACAACAACACTAAATAATGGCATTGTGCTACCCATAATTAAACAGTACCACTGTAACCTTTTTTAAAATCTTGACTATGCCAAGTTTGCTAGAGGGTCAATGCCTTCATACGAGTGTACTACAGGGAACAACGCCGTCAGTTTATTTCTGAATTTTCATAATTAAAGCTACTATTTATGCATGCTGCAGGTAAAATAAATTGACTGCAAAAATGTACAGCTTGAGTGCTATGTCACGTCAGAAATACATGGTAGGTGTTTGGAAACCCAACACAATTGGTTTCTTTCATGCTTATGGAAGTCACTTTTTTGTAATTCAAAATGAATGCCAGACAAGAACCATTGTTACAGCATCTCAGAAGAATGTAACTCCACTGTGAGCTAAATATAAGTTCTCTTAGCTGTCCAGTTTTCATGCTTATAATCAAATCTCCATAGGAAATTTTCACTTTTTCTAACAAGTAAATGGCCAGATACTGCTGCTCAGTAAGAAGATCCTGGGTGCTGAAAATATACACGGCTTATATACATGTAAGTAGGTGTTAATTATCAATGTACAAAGATTATTTCAGCAATTTTAATCCCAGAGAAGATTCAAATTTGAGCAATCAGAATATTCTGGGTCATGGTTGAAGAGAATCTTCTGTGCTTTACACAGCACATGCGTATAATACACCTGGTTCTAAACAAGGTACTGTCCCCTCCTTTCAGTAACTGTTACCATTCATTATAAACTATGCTATTTTGGGAGAATCAGGACATGATTTAAAAATAGGATTTGTAGATAAAACTCTTTTAATTTCTAGAAGCCAAGTTCCTTTTTATTCTCACCCCAGGAGGAAGAATAGGTACAGAAAGCAAACAGCTTTCTCTTTCTAGGTGGAAAGACAAAATAAATACACCAGAAACTAAACTCTTTACAATTTGTGTGACTTTCTCCATGATGTTGCATCCCTATACATGACTTCTGATGGACAAAAACACAGTGTATTTACTGTTTAGGTAAAACATGGGAAGGGATCTTACATGATATTCCTTCAGATGTCAACCATTAGGTTGACATTTACTTCTTGGCAAATTTTGGTGTACTATCCTTACATCAGTTCCCAGTTGTTTCCAGACTAGTAGTACATCAATCTTCTCTCTCTGCTGAACACCAGTGGCTGCCATAAAATGAGTTCACCTTTTGAACACACTTCTGGCACATTTCTAGAAATACTGAGAGCCTAATGACCAACCTAACATGAATAAAACTTAATTTTCTCTCTTAAAAATCACAAGTAATGCTGAAACCATATGTCAGATGTTGCAAGGCTTTTGTTGCTGGCACAATTTAGAATTTAAAATGTGATGAAGGAACAAAAAAAGACAAGAGAAGTTTGGAGTGCAAATATTCTTTGGTTTACTCATTAAAACAAAAGGACACAGCAAACAGCAAAAACACTGGCAATTAAATAAACAGCAAATTCTTTATATGCTTCCTAACAAAAAGTCTTTGGCTGTTTGAAATGTATTAACTTCATGCTTTTAAGTACATTACAGTGTCTAAAGTCACATTTTTTATCCCCAATGTCAAGGCAGAGAGAAGATGAGGAAGAAAAAGAAGGATAAAAAGTAGGAAGTAAGAAAAGAAGAAAAAAATTTATTCAAAATTCCATTTTTCCATTAATTAAATAGTATATAACACAATGATAACACTAATTTCTGCTTCTAGTTTCATTGTACACAAAGCAAATTGGCTTGAAATTTATTTATCAACTTTGGTGAATTCACATCATCATACACATCAGACTAGTATATCAAATATACTGACTCACATCTTTTCGAGAAGAATTGTGACCCTTCCAACCCAAATGATTGATTCTATGATTCTACCAGCAGAATTCTAAATATCTTAAGGAATTGCACAGAGAAGTCACTGTGTTTTACCTTATCATAGGCAGAGTTAAAATTCTGTACCACAAGCAGTTTCTTGGGAATACTCTCCCCCAGTTCGGCTATTTTCCTGTAGCTTATTTCTCAAATAATCCCCATGTAATCAAAGGAAGCAAGCACCTGTGCAGGTCTATAAGGATCTCTACTTGGGAGATCCTGCCTTGCAGACAGGAAGTTTTCACCTCTGAGCTGGAGATGCACAAGCCTGCTGTTAAGACTCTATGTGACAGCATCACTGATTTTATTTAAAACTCAATGCTTCATAATGGCAACACTAGAAGCTGTTATCTGTGCAGAGAGCATAAAAGACTATAAATGAATCAAATATGTCTATTTTACAAGTAAATGAAAGAAATTACAGAGTGTACCATCACCATGATAATCTGTTACCAACACTACTGGATTCTGATAGTTTAGAATTAATTCTGTAAATCTATGAAAGATGCAGATTGTCTGACAGCATATTGTTTTGGTTTGTATATCTATCTTGCAAGACTCTTACTCTATTTGAACCATTCTTTTTGATTGTCTTTATCAAGCTGTTTCCATAGGCAAAGCACAGTAAAAAAAGTCATGTGCAGTTTTTCTTCCAGATGGACTGTGAATAGCAACAGATAGAGCATAGTAAGAAATCAATTAATAAAGATATTTAGGAAAGATTTGTCATAATGTAAAAAAACCTCTTTGCATGCTCCCTTATTCCTTCATAAATCAACAGTGTTCCATCTACAAATAACTCATAGGCAGTCACCTCTAATACAAGTACTTATATGTTCCCCTCATCTAGCATTTTGTTGACCCCATCACAAAGTTTCTGCAAATGGGTTTTATAAGGTCCAAAGGGATTGTACAAGGCAGCCAAAAATTCACAATCAGAGAAGTGATCAAACACATTGTTGACGCGTCCGTGTGACTTCGCAGTTAGGTGACGCTGAATGATTTCATGAAGCAGCTCTCTACATTCGTTTAACAGTTTGGACAAAAAGTTCCTGTCAAAGGTATAATCCACCTGATGGAAACTGACCACGGTCTTAGCCAGCTGATGAACCTTCTTCTTGAATTTCTCCATCAATGCTATTTCATCCTGATTAAATTGGTTGTTCCTGTAGAGAATTGCCAATTTGAGGACTATTTTAATGAGGTTTTTGATGATCTTCTCTGCTTCTTTTTTATTTTGTGTATATTCCTTTGTTACTCTGTAAAGCTCATCTAAAACATCACTGCTTGTATCATCGATCAAAGTAGTTGCTATTGATTTGGACACCATTTTCCCAAGGATCTTCTTCTGGGCCTGAATGGCCAGACTTTTGGAGTTGAAGACATCTGTGGCCACTAGGGGAAGAAAAAAGTATGCAGTCAGTACTTCCAAACAGACAGTCTCTGGACAGCAAGTTGAGGAATATTTCCACATTTATACATTCACATCAATCTTACTAAGCATCACGAAAATAATGCAACGCAGTTGTAAAAAACCCCCATATTTAAATCCCTAAAACTCTTTTCTATTTAGGTTTACATTCTTTCAGACTGTTTTGCTTTTGAGAAAATACCAACTGAACTTGCGCAGAAATGGTTTAGAAGATCTCTCTATATATGGACTGATGGAATTTCAAACTGAGGCAATAAAACTGCCCTATTTGATTAGATGAGTCACAAATCTAATCTGATTCTCACATTCATAATGAAATCTGAAACCAGGATTATCCCAATGCCATGACAAATAACCACGGCTACTCAAATAAAGATAGTAATTCAGTGAAGTGACCATCATAAAGCCTTTTCCTGCTTAGCATTTTACATGATCAGTGAATGCAGACACCACACATCTATTAATTATTTTTTTTTTAAGATATCTATTTTATACATATCTATAGATATCCATGTAGAAATATAAAAGAAAGACAAAAATTCATGGTCAGCAAACAACACTGAGATTCTCTGGATGCAATCTGAAGACACTAGTTTTCAGAAGAAAAGCAAGTACAGATTAACATTTCTATGTCCTATACTTAATGCAGTAAAAGCAAGAAATTAACTTTCTAGGGATTGTCATAACACTTGTGAGCATAACCTTTTAAAAGTGTCTTTCTGTGACCACTGAAGTAGATCCTAGACCAGATTTCCACCTCTAAAAGTATATTTTATTGCACTAATACACCCAATGACTGGTTTGTAATTTTGTTCAGATACTTAAAAGACCCCAAACAGTCCTTCAGAAACTTGACTTGTGAAATGTTACCATGCATTTTGTTGTCAGCAACAACTTTTTAAAGCACACTCCCTTGGCAGCACTCTCTCCACTAAGACACATGTGAGTTAATATTTTCAGGTAGAATTGTCTAGGAAATGGCTGCCTTTGTGCTGCAGCTCTCCTGGAGTCTCAGACAGGCCGAAGGAAAGCTACATCTGTTTACATTTACTATACATATGAAAGGTTTGCTTAGCAAACACAGGGACTGGAAACATTTTCTTTTTTTTTTTTTTATTTTAATGAAAACATCAACTCTGCAGATGTCAGACAGTAAGTCCCTGGATTTGGAAAAGGTTTCCTCTTAACTGCTGGTATGTGGGCAGCTGGGTGTGTTCAGATCCAGAGTGCCTCAGGGGTTCCAGCAAATAGAAGAAACTTGTCCTTCAGGACATGAAACACAAATCTGTATTTTTAATTCAAGAGATCTTTGAGAAACTTAATAACAAGCCCCTTTTTTTATCATCCCCAAAACTTTCAAGCAGGTTTGTTTCTTAAAACTTTCAGTGCATATCAGTATTTTGTTTTGAAGTGTGAAGTGTCTGAGCACATTTTTTAAAATCTTTACCACAAGAGGATACTCAAAAACCAAAGAATCCCTTGTTAACTATCTTGGGCAAAGCACTCAAGATCACAAGACAGACACACTTCTCAACCACAAAGATACAGGAAGACATTAAAGATGCTGAGCAGTCATTCTGAACTGAAAATATTTGATTTGCTTTCTGTTTTTAAATTTAAAACTGCCTATTAAAGTAAAACTAATCCAAGTTTACCAAAAGGTGGTCAAATATTAGAACTCAAGAGCCAGTGCTTTACAACGATCTACTGATGAATAATAACTTTTTTTTCCCTTCCAAAACAGGAATATCAATTGTTATTTCATAACTTTAATTACTTAAAGTCTTCTTATTAATTCTCATGATGTCTCCTTTCTGACACTCCACACGTATAGAGATGTTCATACTAATAGCAGTTACTGTTTCATTGTATCTTCCAAAAATTTGCAGAGAAACACTTACATGATACAATATATCTGTATTTTTAAGCATTCTTTCCCAGGATGCTGCAGGCATTCTTATAAAATAATATTATCACACAGAATGCTCCACTGTAATTCCAGCCTGAACAATTCTATATTTCTAAATCCACATAACCTGTCTCCAGAAAGCCATGCAAACACTCAGGAATGGTTCTAACATCATAACATGCAAAGTATCAATTACAAGAAACTGAAAACATGGAGGTTTCCTAAACATCTCACAGTTTTTGAACAACAACAAAAAAATCTTCTATTACATAATCTTACATTTTACACAGTACAGCTCAACATGTAGCTACCTTTGCTAACCAAAACAGGAATTGCTCCATTCCAAAAGCTGCTGAACTCTTAATGGTATTTTTCTAAAATCTGTCCAAGTTTTGGGGCTATCCAACAAGGCTTACTTTCTATCTACTTTGCTATAAATACACCAGAAGTTAGCTACATTTTCCGTATGCTGTTACATGGGTTCTAAAATTTAATTGCTGAATGTGTAAATTTCATACTTCAGGATTTCAGCCAATCCAAAAAAGGAACTTGCTAACAGTTTTTATTTTATAATCAGAATTTTTCCTCCTTACCAATGACAGAAAGACTTAAAATGTGTTTCACAGCTTGAATAAAACTCAGTTTAAGCAGTAAGATTGTAAAGCTTCTTCAGAGTGAACACACATACTTCCTTAAATAACAGTAAAACTATTACTTACTTGTTCATCTAATGTAATTGCAGTTTTTATTGCTGACAGCAGAAAGAGAAGCAAAATACCCAAGGTGAAGACTGGCCTGTGGCTTATTTATTCTGGTAAATCCAGCGCACACTTTATCATGTGCTTTGAAACGTTGTCAGAAGCTATCACAGAGTGAATATGGGGTTTTCCTCCTCACTGTAACAGCAGCTCTTCTCAGCTACCTTTTTCTCCTGCCTGCAGTGCTTCATTTTGCTTTGGCACCTCAAAATGCAAAAATACATCGCAGTGGTTTCACTTCCTCGAAGAGAGAGCTGAAAGGAAATTGCAGCGCTGAGCAAGCAGTGCAACACTAGGGCTGTTCCTGCCAACTGGGACAATTCACAGACAGGGAGGGAGAAGAAAGGTCCTGTGACTCGAGAGGACAGGTGACGTGTCAAGAAGAGGTTAAAACATTAACCTGGTATCTGCAAGTGGAGATGCTCAGTGTATGAGAGGTGCCTGACTCACAGATCGTGCTGGGGAGGGCAGCGTTCCCAACGTGAGGGCTGCCGGGCACCCCCTTTCAAACTTCTGACTGCAATTTCAGACAGGAGCACCTGAAAATGCACCTTTACACAACTAATTAGGGATGACTACATGTCTACATGACTACATCACCTTCTGAAAGTGATTACAGTAGCTGGCCTGGATGCCTGACCACACCTTTTGTATTGACAGGTTACATCCTTGCACTTTAAACTGAAATAGTGTCGTTTCTCTGGTGACCTGCAGGTAATCCCACCAATTTTAAGCATGTCACAGTTTGGTTTTTCTCATGACTGCTCTTTATAGCTCCAATTTTTTTCCTCTGCAGTTTTACACTTTACTTTTTAAAAGGTTATAACCAAAAAATATCCCTTTGAAATCAACAGGATGTCATTTTCTGCACAAACTATACAAATAAGCATGATTATGTACAGTAAAGCCACACATCCACAGAGGAAAGTAGTCCAAGAGGAAAGGCTCTCAGAGGAAATCCTGCTTCCATTACTTTGAAATTCACACGATCAGTCTTAGGAATAATGCAGACATCTGCAAAATCTCCTAATTTATTATTTAGGTGAGCAAACAAGGTGCTAGAGACAGCCTCCTGTGAAAGTTGTGAGCTTAGTGATTATGAAATGTCTTGATTTTTGTAGCCAAGCACACAGTATGCTTCTTTAACATGGCATTTTGTGTATTAAAATGAATAAATACTGGACATGTAGAATTCTGGATATGTTTTTCCCAAAATATTTTACCATACAGAGGTTTTCCTTAAACTGTGGTGGAAGTATAAACTTTCAGTGAAAATTTAAAATTGTGGTTAATAGACTCTTACCAGACTGTTATAAAAGTACGAGAAGGCTCATACTTATGGCTGCAATGCTGACTTTTCCCTCACATGGAAGCTAGCACACCTCCCTCTGTACTGTGGCAAATGACTATTACACTATTACCACATACCCTATGTCTCAACTCCATTTTAAAATAAATTTAAAAAAAAAAAAAAAAAATAAAAGGTAGTATTTGGAAAAAAAACAACTTTTTTTTTTCCACAAGACAACAGTCTATGGTAGATTCAACATCACTTGCAGCTGAGTGTATGCAATCTCATGTACATGGACAATGAATACTTGAGTCACTGAGTATTTTTAAACTTCTCATAATGAAGGAGCCGGAAAAAAAGGCATCCAGCAAAAAATTACCATGTTAAATTCCATGGTCAAGTCGAGAGCTGAGCTTTCTGATACTCGCTGTGTTGATACAACAGCCCCAAAGGAAGAGAAAATAGGACTGTGGAACGCTGCTGCCTGAGACCCAGTTCTCATTTTAGTGACTGGCACATCACGTGCTGCACTAGTAAGGCCCAAAAATGATGAGGGTTTCTGGGTAAGGCACAAAGAACACCGACATGGGCTTGGGAGGAAAGGGACAGCACTGACTGAGAGCTTCAGGCAGCATTTAAAAGATTATCACACAGCATTGAGAAATGTGGCAATGGACTTACTGCTGGGAATCCTGTGTGGACGTGTGTGTTTGCCTCTCTACAGACTGTGTGTGAGAACTACAGCTAAAATCCTGCACATGCCATACAAATTGCATGTTCAGTCAGACTCCTGCACTATTTCCCTGAAATAGCACTATTTCCCTGGAGGAAGGCAACTTGAAATCAAGTGGAATTGACAGTGTTATGCTCTCTGAGTGTATGTGACCATGAGTCATGCACCTCCAAAATCATGAGGTTGCCTAGATATGAAGGGATAAAAGAATTACTGAATTTTTAATCTTTTCTTGCCTTCTGCTTTCTGGGTCTTTACAAGTCTACCCTTATTTTCAGGAGTGATACAGGGCAGCAACATTAAAAAAAACCCAAATACAGAAGCATATTAATATATGAATTCATGTGTAAATACATGACTTCAGTAACGTAAAGCTCCAATGGTGATAAACTACAAGAGCTAGCATCAGTGAACAAACAAGTCCTGAAGTACAAAATAGGCAGAAATAGTTCTAAACCTGTTACCAGGGCTGTAACAATTTTCACAATACACTTATTACATGACAATATGATTAAAAAACTTGAGTGGTAGGATACAGACTATGAATTCTTCAGATATGAATAAGTTGATTTTTCTAGCTGCCACATGATATATATAGCTTCTTCTTAATAACCATTTCAGTGAGTGAGTCACAGTTTCAAAAAGGTTTTTTAATGCTGTTTTCTTTTTTTCTTTTTTAACAAAAGAGTCAGTGTTTTGATTCTTATCTAAGTGCTTCAAAGTTTCCTGGGTGAAAGGTATGTTAAAATCCGTACAATCCTTCCAGAAATTCTTCCAGAATTCCTTCTGAAAATACAGCAGTTCTCAAACGGCCACTTCAGCATGTTGGCCGGTCTCCACATTCACAAGCATTTGTTCACTTGTTGGCTTTTCAAAAGCTGGTGGAAACTGAGGCTTTCATGAGGTACCAGACATGCAAGACCAGAAGCACTCCAAGTGCTTTCACTCTTCAACCTCAGACACCGGGACTGCAACTTCGCAGCTGGCTGAGGGCAGGAGTGGGAAGAGACCAGGACAACCACAGCGTTTATTGATAGAAGGACGTCAGCAGGGCAGATAGGTTGGGCAAGCACCATCAGGCAGTGGAAAACCCAGAGAGCAAATGGCTAAGTGCAGAAGGAGGAATGAAAAAACCTCCTCAAACAAGGGCCCTGTACAGTACTTGCTTCTTTCACATACACCTCTACATTTTTAATTGATGTACACAAGGTCCTTATTGGAAGATCAAATATTTTACTTGGCACCTTGCGTTTAAAAAGAGGGGTTTATATATGAATACCAATTTTAACTAGAAAACAGTTTAAACTAAAATTTTCAGTGCATACAAAGCATTCTTTCATAAGTAACATTTGCCTACAGTACTCCTAACAGGTAAAGTAAATTGTACTAAATTCTCGCTTGCCATAATTGTTACCAACTGAGCCTGTGATGAGAATGTTAATTATTCAAGCAATGTGCACTAGTTCTAGCACTCACATTGGAAGACCTTCAAAAGAAAAAACACCCCATCTGAAGCCAAGCCTAATGCATGGCAAATATTGCATGAGCAGTCTTACTGGATTTGGAAATCAGCTATGAGGCTTCAAGTCACTCTGGAGCAACAGTTAATCAAGCAATTTCAGAAAAAAATATGGCTAATGAAGCATTTTTGAAAATACAGAGTATATCTGATCTGCATACCCATACTGAAAGTGAGCATATATTCAGCTGCAGAAACATGGGAAAAATAAAAAAAGCCAGCACACACCATTTAGAACAGCTTCTTTTCACTCAATAAAATGCTGAATAAGTCATTGCCAATACGTTTGCAAAACGCATGTGATATTGTTATATGCTTCTGGATTTTGCTATTTAATTCTAAGATTAGTGTATTAAAATGTCCAAAATTATATGAACAGCAGAAGATTCTAGCTGCAAAAACAAAACCAAACCATTAAAAAAATCCAGAAAACAAAATACTTTTTTGATCA
>QWTY01016492.1:0-26021 GCA_008033365.1 Pseudorectes ferrugineus
CTAGAATATTAGAGTTATTGGAAACTCATGAGCCTAGTATACATCCAGCTGCTACATCAGCACTTCATCTACCAGTTTGGTCACTTGGAAATTGTATTCATCCTACACTGATTATCAGACTTCCATTTAAAATAGAAGAGTTAAGTTTGGAATATTAATGTGATTCTTCTCAGCCCTACTTGTTTGGGGTAACAATGTTCTTTGTTGCACACAGAGGATGGTGACCCCTAATATAAGTGACTGACTCCATTTACAGTCCTTTGTAAGATAGATGTGATACTTTAGATCAAATTTCTACTTTTCTTCCAAAAGCTTGGATTTTCATTTAAGCCAGTTTATTCACCTGCTCTTCCAGTGATTGTTTGTCCAAAAGTAAAACATCTACTGATCTTTAAGAATATGTTTTGAATACAGGTGTCTGTCAGGGATGACAATATAATACTGAACTGGACAGAGAGAGAGAATAAATGAGATCCTATCCAGGCCCATTTTAGTATATTCTTTAGAATCTGATAAGCTAGACTTCCCTGAGGAAGTTTCTGTGAGGATACAATTTTTTGTTTCATTTAGGGGTATTATTTAGAGGGCCTAAGGAAGTCAGTTTTTTGCAATGCTGCCTGTAGTTGTGCTAAAATATACTCATTTTTTTGGCATGTCATACAGATGCCTGGTTTAATAGAGCCATACAGCAATTTTACTTGGTTTGGGATTGTAAAATGGTTATCCTTTTATGGTGATTGTAAGTTACCACAGTTGGCAAGCATAAAGAGAAATATTCAGTAAAGACAAAACTGTGGGGGTTTTTGTTTTGTGATTTCACCATGTTCTGACAGGGGTTGTAGTCATAAGCAGCTGTGTGAGAAACTTCTTTTGTAGTCTCCATAGACATTGCATTTTAGCTCTTCCCTCTCTCTTCTTCAGTCCGTGGCAATCTTAGGACTCCCAAACCAAAACATTAATCAATCTCTAGGGTAGTCAGTTTTTGCTACTATCCAGAGTAATGATAGCTAGTAGCATGAAAATATAATCTAGACATGCATACTCTATGAGAAAACAATATTGTCGGTATGGCATGTTTGTTGCTGCTTTGATCTCAGCTCTCTGAATATTTGTTATGTGTAGTTCCTTTGATTTTTTTCTGTACTTTGGTGAGGGTACCAGGTTGCTCTCTCTGATTGAGTACACTGATTTTCACACATTTCACAACTCACATCTTCCTAACAGCTGATCAGGATGTATTGAATTGTTCATGATTGATGACAGTTTCCCACTGTTCATGCAGTGGAAAACCACTGTATTAGAGTGGTTGCTTCTCCCCTTTTGAGCTCTTAAATTCTTACTTCTGCTTACTCCTTCTGCTTGTGTCTATGAAAGTGGTACATTTGGAGACAGTTTTCTCAGCCAGCTAGTGAAGTATAGGGGTCCTTATAGCTGCTATTTTACATACTACCTGTATATGGGCAGAGTATCTGTTCTTCAGCCACCCAGGAGTCCTTCTTGAAATGGTGCTGAAGTTCCAGAGTAGCAAGAAAATTAGTCCTTCATTACTCATTTCTGGATCTTATGCTTCTTTGATTGAATTTTATACTTTACATTTTTGATTTCATAAGGCCTTTATAATTTCTCTTCAAAGGTCCAAGTTTTCTATTTTGTTTCTTGTTGCACTGTGGGAATATCAAAAAGTTTGGCTGACTTCACACAATGGTTGTTCAGATGGCTTTCTGTCTCTGAGTGGACTCGAGGAACTTCACATGGCCAAACGAAATTCTGTTAGATCTCTGGACAAACTTAGTATCTGTATTGTATGGTATTTAGACATGTGCTGTAAGGTCACCTGGAGTTCTCTCTTTGCTTTCACCCAGCATTGTCTTAGTCTAATAGTATCCAGGGCTGTTTAAGCCTTCAGTGGAGTGATGCTGCAGTTGTTTGTGGGAGTCCTCAGGCCTTCTCCTGGATGGGAAAAGGCAAAGGTCACTGATCAGAGTGAGTCGTTGCGGGAATGTACATGCAGACTCAAAGAAGAAAGGTTACTCATCAGTAACTGGTGTTCTTTGAGAGGTATAGTCTGCATGTACATTAGTCTCCTACCTGCTTTTCCCCTCTTTCTGAATCTCTTTCAGGTTTGATTGTGCATTTAAGAGGAACTGCAGTGGTGGCGGATGCACTCTGCCCTGTGTGTCAATGCCTCAAGCAGGAAGAGGGGAGGAGTGGGAGTGCCCCTCCCGGGACACTCCAGGGCAGGCCACAAGCCCACCCACTCTTAGAGTATATGTATGGACTAAGTGTCTCAAAGTACTGCAGCTGTTCATTGGTAGGTAAATTTTCTTTCTTCTCACAGGTAAAGCAGTAGATTTTATTTTTGAAACCAATTTCATTCATTGACTCTATGGATATGCATGAACAATACACGGGGGGAAGTTTATACCACGAACTGCATTACACTAGGTAGCTCCCTGTCTCTCTAATGGTTTAATCTCTTGTCTTTCCCCCCTATCCTAACCTTATTTAGACATTTAAATATTTTCATTCTGTTCAATTTGTCATTTCCATTGAGAGCTACACGAAAATTGAGATCATATAAGTTGTAACATAATTTAAAAATAAAAGGAAATTATGTCTTAGCAATTGTAGCTAAGTGTGCAAACATATAAGATTATATTTACTATTAGAAAATTAGGCTAGAGATGGAACTGGATTCTGTAAGAATCAGTTACATTTTTACCAGTATATTGATCTTTAAAACTTCTCAGTTGCAGGAAAGCCAACATTTGAGTTTAAACATTTTTTCCACAGCTGACTTCGTTGTGTGGTTTCTTTTCTTTAATCATAAAAGCCTTGTAGTAATTTTTAAATTCACTACACTTCCTGCCAATTAAAAAAGTAGACGTGGGGTATGACCTGGCTTAAACTGGAGATGTACTTGTCCCTGCATGCAAATATGCACATGCAAATTCTGCAAGCGGTTATTTTCAAGTATAGTTTCTAAAAAGTGCAGGTTACATGAGTTGAAGGCTATTACAGAAATATGATTCTGAGGTGGTTGTACTGGGAGTTCTCTGAGACCTATCACCTTTGCAAATAATGTGAATGTGCTTTTACCAGTTTCTTAGGATTGTAGCAGTTAATGTTGTCTGGGCAGCTCAAAGAAATTTACAGTTGGTTTTGTGTCACTTTGCCATTTCTGTAAGATTAAGATGTAGTTTATCTGGGCTTAGTTACAGCCTTCAAACTTTGGTGAAACTTCTGATCTGTAGTGCATGAGATACATGTGCTATAGATATTGGTACACATAGATAAAATATTATGAAGAGGTCTAGTTTTAGAAAGTTACTGACTTGTGTGTAATATCAAGCTGCCTTTGCACATTCTGAGAAGAAAACCCGAAGTAGACAGTTTTCTAAACCACCTTAGATGAACACTTAATGTATGCAAAGGGGAAGAAAATGTGGAAAAAGCCATCTTGTTGTGCCAAATAATCTGAGGTTTATGGCTCCAAAACCAAGTATTTATTCTTGTGATAACAGGTCTTTGAAGTGCTGTTTTAATTTAAGAAAACTTAAAAAATTTAAAAAATGAAGAGAGAAGGTTTCTGTTTAACTGTTGTTAGTGAATAGTATTGGATTAATTTACCTGGTTTTACGCTTTTATTTCCCTTTTCATTCCAGTTGCTATTTAGCTTGTATTGTTGTAGGAATAATCAAAGAAATATGTATTAGATCTCAAGATTCTTACTAGGAAAAGTGATACTGGCAAGGACGCATTATGTCTTTCTTAAATTTTTAAATGTTTTCAATTCTTAAGAAAACCAGAATTTTTATAACTCTGTAATATTTATTTTAGTTAGTAAATATTATATTTTAGAGAGATGCCTTTTATGCATGGCAGAAATGAGACACACTGAACTGTGGTGCTTTTGCTACTACATTTTTATTAGATAAAGATGAGCACATGCACACATAGGCCCACACTTATGTCTATATCTGCCAAATACAGAGTCAAAAATAAAGTTCTTTCTAGACACCGACACGTTCGGAAAGTATCTAATTCTGACTCTAAGTTCCATCTCTTCCTCCAAGCATCTGAAGAAAACTGTTATGCTACGTGCCCAATCCTTTCCCGTGAGTAGCCATGAGTAACCTTAGCATGGCTCTAGGAGGATACCAGTGGCACCAACATTAGATGGGAACAGATTTGTGTACAGAAGGAAAAGGGTCTTGTGCCTTTGTGTCATGTAGGTGCATGGTTTGTTCTGACCTCTATCTACTTGTAGTTTTTAATGCAATTTATTAAATCATACAATAAATTCACTATCTTTCTTGATTATACTAAGACTAGTACGTTAAGGTAGGTAGCTTGAAATAAGAATCTTTCCTTTGTTTTTCTGAGAGGAAATCCACAGACAGCATTTAAAATTCCACTTTTATTTATTTTGTCAAGTCAACCTTGTACATTGCCTCTACTGTCTTTACCTCTCTCTGTCAAAATAATTAGAAATTTTTTTGCCAGTCTCAGCCCTTAAAAGTTGGCACTTCTAGTCATGATGGTTTGACTAAACACTTCAGTGTTTGCACATCTCTTCCCTTATTCGTTTGCATAGATGAACTCTGTTGATGATTGCACTTCAGTGCCTACTTTTTTTTTGTCTCTGTTTTAGGGCTAATTATCATCAATAGTAGGTTTTAAAAGACATGAAGTACTTTTTAAAAAAGGTTATGTTACAGACTGCATAGGTATGTTAAACCTTGGAATATCTGATAGCTGCAATTTACTTTAAATGGAAAATGCCTGTAATTAAATTTCCATTAAAAAAGTAAGGCATTTATAGAGTACATTTTTATTACTTTCCTCCTTTAGTTTTGCATTTCAATAAAATAGTTACATTTTTAAGACATCTTTTAATACATTAGCTTAGTATTTAAAAAAAACAACTGCAACATGACTGCGATGCTGGAAACTGCAAATTTATCTGTAGAATCTTTGAAAGACTACTTACTATGTTGTGTAAAATCTCAAAATTTGAAAAGCTCTACTTAGATGCAGTGAGATACATTTCATCCAATTCTCTTGACTGCAGTGATTACACTGAACATCATCCTAACATTTCTCTTACTTTCTGCCTTCTGCTGGTGGGGGAAGGAAAAAAGGAATGGAGGCAATAGAAAACATCAAGCATGTTTTCATGGTGTTTTAATGTTTAATTTTCTGAAATTCTTAAATTATTTTGCAATTGATTATTTGGAAAGTTGTTGCTCTACACATGAGTATCTTCAGGTGTCCACGTTTCACATTTTGAATAATAAGTAAAGGATTGTGAGCCTAAGAAATAAAACCTTCACAAGAAGTAGGCCCAAAAAATATGAAATTAATTCCAAGAATGCATTAACATTTCTAAGACCTTCCCTCCCTTTCAAACTTAGTGTTGAACTCTGCTTTTTCCATCCTTGCCTTTCTTTATGGGTATTCATGTTCTTGCATGGTCCCAGTACATGATTTCCCTTTTTAAATTAATAGACAAGCCATGGTCCACTGAATAGAGAAGATTTAAACTCCTGAATAATAGAACAATGAGGAACAAATGGGTTACTTTTGCCTTTCGTTCTTCTTTCCTCCTGCTTTGTGTGCTGTGACATGAATTTCTGATTCATTCAGTTATGTATGCTCTCCCATGTCATAGAATCAGGCTTAATCTTTAATGAGCTGGGGTCTGGAGTAGTTCAAGCTACATGACTATGTAAAGGTTGCTATGAGATCTTAATGTGCTAATTCCTATGTTCCTGAAACTCAGTGGTCAAAATCACATCCAATTTTCTTAGTGAATCTGTGACTATGAAGACTATCTTTTTTGGTCTGTTTTTCCATATTGTCATTCATTATAGTTTCTTTATTTTGATGATGTTAAATCATCATACATGAAATATATCTTGTACACTCTTTTAGCTCGAGCCCAAAAGGTGTGAAAGAAAAGTAAATTGGTATTTATTATGGCTTTATATATATATGATTTTTTAAATTTAACTTGGATTGCTAAGGAAAGTTATCATTTTACTTTCAAGAACATATTGTTCTGTTTCCCCTTGCACTTAAAAATGTATTTTCCTAGAGTAAGCGGGATTTACTTGTAAATAAAGTATTTACATAATTTTACAAAGCTTGTATTTTTGAAATCTGTTCTGGAGAACACAGACTTCTGCATCTCTGAACACTATCAGTAGTTTGTCCTGGAAGCCACAGTGATCTTCTAAGTCACATGAAGTTGTTTTGAGAATACTTCTGGATAGTTTGCATGTCTGTAAACCAGCTTATACTAACTTACCTCCATTTCAAAGTCCAGTATAAATAAATATATATTGTTTCATAATTAAATTTCATATTTAACATTTATATTTGTTCAGCAGTTTAAATTAAATTTTTACATATTTTACTTAATGTGTGATTAGTGATGCATATAAGGTGAAATAACTTCACGATTTCACTGTGCTGAAAAAATCTAGCATGTGCCAAAATGCCAAACATCTTTGTTGACTACAGAATTAAGAATTGTTTAACTAGTTTCAATACCGAGTATAGAATGAAGGAACTCTATGGATTCACTATGAAAACCTGCCCTGTTTATATTGTTTTTAGCATTTCCCTGTTCTTTCTGGATGTTTTAAACTGTAACAGTGTACATGTCATGTTCTAGTGGCTGAGGCATATGAAAATATGCATGTGTATTGAGAATTATTTTTACAATATCTGTATTGTGAAGTAAAATATGTATTGGTAAAAAAAAGGTATACATGTTAATCTAAGTGTTAAGCACCAGAATATTGACTTGAAGATATGTATTCTAGTAATTTTGGAAGCATAAACACGTGGGAGTGTTATCACACTCTCATAGAAGTGATGGCAAAAATAGGACACTAAAAAAAAGGCAAGACATACCATAGACTGTAGCATCATAGAAAAGGAAAAGTCATCAGGACTTCAGTGTAGGCATTTAGTCTGATCCACAGCAACCATCTTTTTGTGCTTTGTAGTACTTCCGCTCCAGTTAAGGATCGTAGTCTCAATATCTATGTGGAAAATCACCATACAGTAGCGGTAAGAGGACTGGAAGAGACTTGCAACCTGTCTCAAGCTTAAATTTCTGGCTAAGATAAGTAATCCACAAACCTCAGTTATCTCCAAAGATCAGGGCATTGTTCCTTTTTGTTCCAGAAAGGAATCCCTGTTTGTTTTTCTGGTTCACTTACTTAGAGATTAAAGGATGGTACATTAATGGAGGTACAAAGCAGTCCACTTTCCTATCCACTGTCATTGTGTATGCTGTGATCAGGTTTCCTATGTATCATGATGCAGCATTACCCCACAGAAATGATTCATAAGGAAGAGTTACTAGAAATACAACAACACTTAATGATAATCATGAAGACTTGCTTGAAAACCCTACCAAATAAAAGCATGATGTATTTTCTCCTTCTTGAACCCTCTAGGTCAAGGCAGGGTGGTGTAGGGAAGAGCCTGAGTCCTAGAATTAATTTTAAATACAGAAGGAAATGATGAAAATTTTGTGCCTTGCTCCTTGCAGCTTAGACTAATGGCGGTTTTGCGTCTTGGACATGGAGATGCTTAAGTTACCTCCACAGAAGGAAATATGTCTGTGAGTGTTCAAGCCGTTCACTGGCGGACATGCCAGGTAGCACTAGCTTAGGTGTGGTGCCACAAAAATACATCTGCACAGCTTTTGGACTTAGTGTATCTTAATGTGGTGGTGCCTTTATGAGTTTGCAAGCATGTACCTGCCATAAACATAGGGTGTCTGCACTGTGCCACACACTGTAGGCATTTTTTCTGTGAGGTAATGATCTTTGTTGGTCTTTAAACTGATAAATTTACATGTGAAAGACTAAGAACTCAGAGAAAAAAATGAGGCAAGATTTTTATGCACTAGTGAAATTAACACTGGTCATGAGAAAATTCAGACAGATCATAAACAAAGCTTTTGATGAGTAGTGTTATACTTGAAGTATTTTCAAAATTGGGCAATGCATAGGAAATCCAATGAGTAGTTCCAGGTTGCAGCAGAGAGGGAGCTGACAGAAGCAAGAGCTCTTTGGAGCAAGAGGTGGAAATAGGTTGTTTCTTATACCTAAGGATTTCTTACTCATGTAAATGAGAGAAATTCAAATGTATTTAAAAGAGAAAATACGAAGAATTAGGTAAAGAGGACAGGGCACTAGATGTAATCTAAAGCTTAAGGAGACGACTGGGCTGACATTTTATTTCTGTGCAGCAGAAAAACATAACGAATGCAATTATTCTAGGACTTCAGTGAAATCTGAAAAGGTTGTGTCCTTTTGAAACAAAATTATTTGTGGAGGAAGTGTCTACTGTAATGACTTAATTACTTCTTGTCTACCTTGACACTGGAAAATAACTGATAAAGCCTAATTTAGGATAGCAATTGTTAAAAATATTAAGCTATTTATTGCTTGGGGTTTTTTTCCCCCTGGAGTTCTGTAGCTTTGTTCTGGCTTTTTAAAATTTGGTGGTAATTTTACAGTACTGTTTTCACAGCCAGCTACTGTATTTTGTATCCATCAGCATCATTCCATTGGCTTGAATGAAATAACACTGCTTTACATAATCTGTTGACCTAGTCATTTTCACTTGAAAGCTTATCATCAGTGAAACAATAGAAGAGGAGAAATATGCATAAAATTATTAAATGAAATTTTCTTTGGTTGAAATGTTATATAATAATTTTGCTTGTATAGCATCAGTAAAGCCAAGTATCAGGTTGCTTGCCTAGAGAAGTCTTCATTTAAAGACACATAAAATTCAGTTCCCTGCAAAGCCAGTACAGAATCTACCTGGTCTGAGTCCATAATTTGTTCACAGTTGATCAGTGTGGGGCTTCCTTTTTTAGATACTTGAAACATCAATGGGAATATTTTGTGGGACACAGTTTTGTGGGTTAGAGAGAAAATAAATAAGCTGAATATAAGCCTCAGGTATTTTTCCATGGTTTTAAAACATCTAAGTGATAAATTTGCACTTCTAAAATACAATGAAACCCATACTTACTGCCTCATAGTTAAAGGTCTTCCTGAAAGCCTTAAAGTTTCTTTACTATAACTAGAACTTGATGCAGTATTCTATCTAGGAGTCTGCCTAAGTACACTGATGGAGAGCAGGAATAGGCACTTAATTATTGCTCAGTTTATTTGAAGAGTCAGGGTACTGATTTCTTTAGCTTTTTGTAGGATATCAGATGACTCTTTTCCCCCTTATTAACACGAGTATTAGTGAACTGTAGCAAAATGAGAACAGAGGAAGGATCTATTTTCTCGTTAAAAGGAGTTTGGCAGGTTTTATTTTATCTAAAGATAAATTCTCCTTCTAAAAAAACAACCCAAACCCCCAAAATCTGTCCCTCCCTCATGTTTTATGTAGGAAGTTTTTTTCCTGACTGTATTGTTTCTTAAAGTAAATGCAATATTAAGGTCTAACTTTGCCAAACACTGCACTTCTCTGAAGTGTTCACTGAAATTTGTACCTGTTTAAGTCAAGACAAAAATGTTTCTAGATGATAGAGAAGATGCCACCTGTTTGAAATAAATTTCCCAATGCATAACTATGTTATTGAAGCAAACAATTTTAAGACCTAAAATCCTTTTTACTACCATAATTCACATTTTTTCAAAATATATCTCAAAAGCCAGGCTTAGTAGTTCATTTATGTATGGGTTTGAGGCGTGATCCTTGTTCCTTTCTGAAGCTTCTTTGAAATGTTCATATAACAAAATTCTGGTATGTTCACTTACAGCCCAGTTAATTAGAGAGTTATTCTCCAAAGAGGTAGAGTAAAAAGATGAATGTGGTTTTAATAAAAGCAAGAGAGAATGCAAAAGAGAAAGTGGAAGGAATGAGTAAAGAAAGGAGAAATAAAGACAGAACCTTTGGCTTGGCCACTTCCTCAAGTAATCCTTGGATGTATTTGCATGGTGGGGCTTGCAGTCAGACACAGGTTTATTCTAGTTGCAATTTTAAGTGTCTGTATAGGATCCTTCTATTAAATGGAAGTTGCATAGCAGTTCTAAGCCTGCAGAAAATACAGCTGAGGATTAATCTAAATTGGTTGTACTTTTAAAAATGTTCCAGACAGTTTTATTTTAAGTTTTTTAAATCAGTATGTTTCTCAGAGCTAATTTTGTGATAAATAATAAGCTTTAAGCCAACAATCTCCAAAACTATTCCTTCCTTCCCAATATAATACTCCCAAAACTTAAATGTGCCCTAAACATTTTCAAAGAATGTTGTTTCTTTGCTAGAATATGGATAGCTGTCTCAATAATTGATATGATCTGTGCAGATGGATACCTTACTGTGTAAGGAGCGTACTTAAGGTAACACAGCTAATTTTGCCCTCCAAGCAGACATGCTCCTGCTGTGCTGGCCCACAGTCAAATATGAAGGATAAGAGATACAATCACATTGAGATTAAATAAATTTTCTGCTTATGTCAAATTTTTATCATAGTTTGAAAACTAGTTTTAAAAGTCATTTGTAAAATGAATGCAAATCAAATTAAACACTTCTCTGTATCATGAGTTATCCAGTATTGTAAGTCATTGAATTTACATGACAGATTTCTTAGTCCAGCTTTGGAATGGGTATACACACTCCTATTGGGATATTGGGGGAATGTAGGAAAGATGATTATAGATCATCACCAGCTGCATCGAGTGCATTATTGCATCTTTTGGTAGTTAAGCTTACAGATACATGGTTCTTGCTTTTTTCAGGCTATTAAAAATGCAGCATGGAAACCAAAGTTACTGTAGCAAGAATCAATGATGTAATCTGAATTAAATGGACATACTCTATTAACACATATCAAAGAATATTATATCTATATATCAAAATAAACGGTGGTGGAAATTAATAACTGTGAACTCTTATTTTCCATTTCAGGTCAAGAGATGGAGAACTGAATTTCAGTTTCCATATGCAAAATAATATAATGGGAATACTTGCATTATTCTGTCTTATCTTGGTTATAAATAGTGGTTTAAAATCTTTGTATAAAAAGCCATGAGTGATTTATAATTCCCTGTATGTATGGTGTGTGTCTCTGTTTTTAAGACATTTCAAGTCTTCAGGTATTATCTGAGATAATCATTTCTTGCTAGATCTGACAGGATTCATGTTCTCTTTCAGGAGACGCTGATAGATTGGTGTGATGAAAAGGAGCTTAATTTGATTTTAACGACTGGAGGAACAGGGTTTGCACCGCGAGATGTCACTCCAGAGGTGAGATAGTCCTGGAATAGAAAAATCTGCCCTTTGGTGTAGAAATGCATGAGTCTGGAGGAGGGGGGTGATTTTTTTATTTCCTCTGTAACTTTACTTTGCAGTATCTGTGGACAGGTCAAGTGATACACAACTTGGGAGCAGAAAAAAGTAATAGAAAATATAGCACAAGAGAATTACTCTGACCTTGGCTTCTGACCCAAAACGGTTTTCAAACTAAAACGTGGTATAGTATAATTGTTTTCCAGTCCCCTTACAAAACAAAATTCTAGTGGCTTTTAGGCGTAAATTTCCTTAGCACTGCAGTACAACAGTGCCAAGCAAAATCTTGAGTGGCTTTTGTTGTGTCTTGTACAAGGAAAAGTGGGATAAGTGAGATCCTTTAATTCTCCCTTGCAGAATAATGCATTGACAACTACTGCATTATAGGTAAGAGTGTGAGGCAGATAGTAGGGGGAAGAAATTCTATGCAAAGCTACTATGGATCTGCTTGTAAAAAAAATCTAAACAGGCACAGAGGTGGAGGTAACCTGCACCAGTAAATGTTGCTTAGGAAATTTGCTTCCATTCTACTTATATGGAGCTAAAGTAAGGGTGGGGGGCAAGAAACTTAACCTGATGACCTCATGGCCATGAGTTGTCATGTGAAATGACTGTGTGATTGTTGTTGAAGTATTTTGGTATTTATGGTTCCAAATTAGATTAATATGAACTTTTAAAATCACATACTTTATTTGGTTTGATTGTGTACACTAAAGGGCAGAATTGAGTGAGTTGTGTTTATTTGCATAATTTAACATAACTAGATTTCTCTTAAGTACTCATGTAAGTTTTCAATTGCTTAGACTCTCAAGTTGATTTGAGTTCTTTATAGCATATCTACAATGCTTTTTACTTACAAATGTGTTCTGTCACATGGCTGCAGTTCAATTTTTTTTTTTCATTCGGAATATAAAAACATTTTTTAATTTATTGTAAAACATTTGTGTAACTAAAGAAACATGTAAACAAAATGCTCCTGTTCATTACTTCTGATGGTTTTAGATTATATACTAGAAACCTTGAGTAACTAAAACCTGGGGGGTTTCTGTGTGTCAGGAAATGGGAACAGTGTTAAGATGAACACAGTGTGGTACCTAGTGAAACTGGTTTTGCTGATTATTCACCGTGCTAAAGCCACCACAATTGAAAAGTGAGCTGGTTAAATTTGTCTCTTGCTTGCAAACTAACATAAAGCTTTTGAAGGTTGTGTTACCAGGACTGTAGAAGGAGGGATGAATTCTGCTTCAGTTTTCCTTTGTGCAGGGTCAAGCCTAGGCAGCAGTGCCAGACAAAGTATTGCAGCCAGTGCTAAAAATTAGCCACAGATTCTCAAGAAGCATTTGGGACAAGAAATAAACAAATGAGAACTCTGCACATAAACACCTAGTATTTTCTTTACACCGCATTGCTGTAACTCAAACTAATTAAGACAGGCAGGGATGATTTTTTTCATCAGTTTTGTTGAGTAAGGCATTTTGAAAGTTATCTGAGTCGCTAATGTGTCTCTATGTAATAAAAACACATTGATGTAAAAATCATTAATAACTTGTACCGAAGAAAAACTGCTTGTTTTTTAAACATAATAGATATGCAAGACTTGGACTGATCATAACAGAAACAAGTGTTCTGACTGTCAAATTATTCCCATACTTAAAAAGAACTTTTATAGGAGAGTATTTACTCACTTTTCACTTAGTTAAGTTGGATTAACTTAAATCACAGTGGAGATACTGAATCCCAGGTTTATTACAAAGTGGCGATGACAAGCGTTCCTATGATAGGATTTATTACATCGTTCATTCAAACAAATGTTTTTAAGGGAAGAAAATCAGTTTGCCAGTAAGTGTCATACCAAAAACATACTAAGAAGCCTAAGTTTTGTCCCTATATTTTGTGTCTTTTGGGTCAATGAGAAAACCAATTCAAAATGGAAAATTCATTATGTCAACATGAAATGTGCAATAACAAGCCTTTAGGAAAACTTGCATTGATGTAGGAAGTGGTTTTCATCTCTTCTGTGTATGGTGTTGGTTCAGCATGCTTTCATCACTGAACTGATAATGAAAGGATGCAATCATGGCATTGTGCTATTCAGATGTCATCTTTAGGATGTGATTTTAAAACTTTTAAGAATTGAATCTCATAATGGAAAATGTTTTAGTGTTTTTCCTTAGAATAGAGACAATAGTCCATTGAGTCATATTTCTGCTGGTATATTTCAGTCCTGCTTCTCCTTAATTCTCCTGTATTTTGTATTAGAAAGCAGGTTTCTCTGCCTTCTTTTCTAGTGTAGATATATAATTGTTATTGAACATAGACAATAAAGGGAGTTCCCAAGAGTAATTGCAACCCAAAGACTTAATGTTAATTGAATTTTGTAATTATTGATAAAATTGAAATTAGGTGCCTAGCATAATGTAGCTAAAAATGGCTTCTTGATACCTCAGAAATATGTAATTAAGCACTCCAAAAAATTAGTGGTTTTCCCACTCACTTTGACTTTTGAACACTATATCAGAACCATTCCAGGTTATTGCAGTTGTTTCAATGATGTGTAATGACATTTTTTTCTTGTAACAGAGTAGAAGATTTTAGGAATATTTGCAATGTCTGATTTTCCTTGCCTGTTTCTGATCCCTAAATTTATAGCCTCAGTCTAGTCAGTGGGTGGAGAGAAACTTTTGAATTAGTTCCTATGATTCACATTTTGAGGGGCAAGGTCAGTTTAATTAAGCAGTGTGAATATCCTTCACTTTCTTGACTACACAACTAGAAGTGCTGAAGTGCGTGTGGACGTTTAAAAAACCAAATTCACTCAATGGATGGCTGAATTTGAAAGTAACTGTGTTATAGATGTTATTAGTGAATGCTGAAATTCTTAACTGTTATGGCAGTTGGTGGTAGTTTGCATTTGTACTAAAGCTGAAGTGTAAGCTTAATTTTGTAGATACAACCACATTTATTTCACAACGTAATTTCACATATAATTTATGGGGATAGTCTTTAAATCTCTACTGGAGTTGCTCATGCAGTCTGCTTGTTGATTTAAAAAGTGTTTGTTGCTGGACAGAGATCCAAGTATGGCCCAAGTTAATTTATTTAGGGAACTTTTGTTTTGTATTTCCAGATGCAAACATTTATTTCTTGGAACTACAATACTTCAGTGGTAGTTCTTACAGAATCTTGATAACAATATACTTCAATTCTGTGAAAAAAATTAAATGGTGTTGCAGCATTTTATCAATACTAAGAATCCTTCTGAGATAGAAATGTATTTTCTCTGTTGCTGTTGCTCAGTACGGAAGGGAAAGAAAAAAATCTCATGTATGCAGGTGCTCTGCTCCATTTTCTATCTTCTTTCTTCTCTACTTTTACATTTATTCTTTTGCAAAATTGTACATCCAAAAAATTCACTTGTCTGTCTCCTAACAGAGTCTTCTTGCTGTTTTTTTATCCTTTGTCTCTGGTATGATTCTGTGTGAGTCTTTTTTGCCCAGCTACAAGACTAATTTTATGTACTTAGTTAATAGCAGTAGAAATCAACGCATGGTCCTCAACTGATGATAGACATTCTTGAACTGTCTCACAATGTGTATTCACAAGTAGTTCATCCACACTGCAGATAATTTTAAGCCCTAAAATTTTGAGATCATACTTTATAAAAAAAAATAGAAGAGCTGTTTTCCGGCAGGTAACACCAGACAGATGTTTCCTTGAAGTCTTCCTACTTTTCGAGTGTTCTGGAAAATTTATGAATGCTTCTTTTGGTTCTTGCTGTTTATATTCTTCAATATTTATGGACTGGTTTAAAATGTATTTAGATGCATACTTGTTTTCATTTAGTCTGAAAATATATGCATACTTATTTATTCTTTCACCAGAGTTCTCTAGTCCATGAAGAGAAATCATTGTTCTCTGGAATTCCCTTCTATTTGTCAATGTTTCTGAAAAATCATGCTCAGAATGAACAAAATACTCCAAACATACCACACAGAAGCCATGTTTGGAGAGACGAAAGTCTCAATTCTTCTGTAATATGTCTTTTTACATCCAGTTCAAAATTGCACCAGCATTTTTATAATTATTGCCAAATGCAAATTTTCTATCATTTGGCTTTTCCCCATTCTCTAAGGTATCTCTCATGGATTTTTCTTCAAATTCCATTTTAGTTCCACAGACTATTTTAACATCTGTATCCTTCCATTTTTCTGTCTCAAGTAATGTTGGAAACCCTCTTGATCTCTATTATTTTTAGTTTTCATGTGTTTTGTCTGTTTGTTTTCTTGCACTTTAATTCTGTTAATGAAATAAGATGCTTGTGACACAATAGGATATGTCATGTTATAGCCATACTCTCACAGCAACACATTCCATCAAAGTAACCCAAATCCACTGAGACTTAAACTTTTCAAATAATAATTTCCATTTAATAGGCAACAACTTAAACTAGAAATTATATATATGAGGTTTTTGTCCTCCCTGGTTCAAATAGTGCCTTTCCAGTGCAGCAGGATTTCTAGTGTTGTTTGTTGTGGATATAGGAGTACTTCTGTTCCTCCTCAGCAATATTTTAGTGTTGTCACTGGACCAAAAGAAAATAATTTCCTTTTTACAAACTGTCACTTCAGGATGGCTCCATAGTGAGGAGGAATTAAGCCTTCATCTCACATGGGATTTAAGTCATTTTGTGGTAGGAATAATATGAAATTACAACCTCTAATAACCCAGGCTATTGTTTCAGTTTTTCACCCTTCAATATTCCAGGTACCCTCCAATTTAATAGCCTATTTAAGCATATATTTTTGTAATCTCTTTTAAAACGGTAGCTTTCCATATCTCTTAATGGAGGTCTTGCTCTGAGTAAAGTTTGATTTCTGTGTTGAGCTATTGTATAATGACATATGCTATGTATGGATGACATCTGACCCTGTAACTTGCCATCAGACTTTTTGAGGCCTTCATATTTCTTAGAAAATTGTTTCCAACCCAGCTTGCTCCTAAAGGGTTGGAATTACAAAACCTTGCCACGTGCATCTAAGCAACAAGCGTGCTTAAATGGGGCAGATTGCTCTGTGACAGACTCCTTCCGAATTCTGTGCTATTCTGTTAGAAGTTTATCAGCAACTCTGTAACCATTACCTTTTTCTTAGTCCTCCAGGCAGTTCCTAGCTTATATTAGGTCTTTATCTGGTCTGCTTTAATTTTTCAATAAAATTTCTTTTTTGACATGCCTTATTTGGTGTTATAAAATCCAAATATATTTATGTGCCATAATACTTCAATTTAAAATTATATATTTAGATTTTTAATCTCTCTTGAGAAGGCATGTTATTATAGCAGAATTTATATGTTTAGTTGCAGAACACTTTTCATTTAACATCTATTACCAGTTTCTTTGAGAAGCGGCAGTATACAAATTACTTGCACCACACAGCACATGGTCAGTTTACAGAAGTATCTGTGTCTTGAGAAATTCCACTCTTATTTAGCTGACTTACAAAGGGCTAAAAAGTGCCTTTGTCTTCTCTCATTTGAGTTTCTCGGGGAAACTTGGTAGCATACCATCACCACTGAAGGGCTCAGTTGTGCTGTTATCAACTGCAGTCGCTGCACCTGCAAGCTGCTTGGACACCTATAGTGAGAAATTTGAGAGAGAAGAAAGGCAGATCCCATTTCAGCTCCGTTTACTCAACTGTCAGAGGTTACTCAAAAAAATAAGACCATCAAACAAACAATACAGATGATACTTGTCTGTATATGGGATTTATGTGTCTAAAATGCAAAGCTGTATTTTTTTTTGACATTCCCTTTTAAAAAGTTTCAACTGTCACAGTGGATATAGAAAAAGGTCAAAAAAATATGATGGCGAGGAGAGATGCTTTCTGTGAGTTACACAACTCAGTCTGTTTAGTTTATCATAAAGAACACTGAGAAATAACTTCATTTTTACCTGTACTTTCTTTGGGAAATAATGTATGGTACTAAATGCTTTGTAAGATAGCAAAGGCTTTCTTTACCTACTAAAGAGAATTGTAAAAATAGCTGGTGATAGAAAGCTTGAGCCAGAAAAATCTAATAAAATCATCATAATGAAAGGCTTTATGTGTTCGGGTTGGTTTGTTTGTTTAAGAGATTAATCGCACAAGCAAATTCCGTGAAGAGCTGTATTCTTCATTTTAATTCTGTCAAATCAAAAGTGCTGGCTAGTGGGAGAAATGTCTTATAAAACTCAAGTTATCTTGTACTCCTTGCAGAAATCAGGGATAATGTTAAATGAATCATCCTGCACTTATAGACTTATGTTCTGTATGTGTTAGATGAAAAGATAGTTTGAATCAAATGGATCCTGAAATTAATTATTGAGCAATTTTATATCCTGAATTCAACAGAATTACATGAATTGCTGTAGTCTCTTTTTTGAAAATGCAAAACCCTGATACTATTGGCAGAGAATGCTGGGGCAAATATCTTTCTAACTGCTTGACTAATGTGTTAACCTTCTGTGTAAAGTTGTCTGACCACCATATCATAAAGGTAATGCTAATAGAATTCCTGTTAAGCCTTTGGATATTTTTGCTTATTTGAGGATCAGCTTTCATTTGCTTTTTTTTAGCTGTCCTTAATACTCTTGAATAGCAAATAGAGGCTGTGTTTTCTGACTTTTAAACATGTAGGAAATATTTGCAAGCTCTGCTGAAAAGAATAGTAAAACAGCAATAAGGAATTTGAATGTTTCATAAAATGAGAAGCAAAGCCACAGTAATGAGCCAGGAAATCTCACTTTTTTGTTTTTAAATTTTTAAATTAAAGGGTTTTTTCCAAGGTAATTTAGGAATAGCAGTTTGAAGAAGACTGGCATGTCCTGAGAGTGAACAAATGGTTCCTGTGTGAGTGAACCCAGTACTTCCAAAAGTACACCCATATGAATATTATTATGGTGTGCTTTTTTAATGGGGTAAAGAGAAGGGTTTTCCTCCTCTTGGTTTTACTGATGCCTTTTAGCTGTGTTTTCACTGTAGAGCCCACAGCTCATGTAGACATTTCTCTATTAGTTTAAATAAACTGGCTTGTCTCCTATTAGCCACAACAGTGAATATATCTTGCAGTCCTTTCTGTAACTGGGGAAGAAAAATAGGCCTGCCATAGGACTTCTGCATAATGAAATTTTCAATTTGGAACTTTTGGAATTTTTTTTTTCCTCTTAGCATTTCTAAAAATATTTTCCATTAAAGTATCACTTTGGAGAAGATAATAGGAAACTGAACAAAATTAAACATCGAGTTAAAGCAAAATAGTCTTGAAAACATTTTCAGGCCTGTAATTACGCAATTTTTGCCCTTAATGTGTCATTTTTTTCTGGTCATGGTCTAGTACAAAGAGTTTAGTAAAAGCTTAATACAGGAAAAATTAACAAAAAAAGAATATAGACATGTTAGGAAGACTTCTCTGTGGAGGCAGCTTAAAGACGTGATAACTAGAGGGCAAATACTACTCTGGATTTAAGATGTATGAAAAATTGAGTCAGTCCTTTTGACATTAGCACACCAGAATAGCAAAATGACTCACTATTAAAATAGTTGATCATTAAAACTAATACTTATTAAAGAATAAAGAATTTCTCATTTACTTCTTCCCTGCTGTGTAGGAGCTTTTCCAGCCACTAAGTGGAAAGAAACTAGGAGAGTCTTGGAAAGCAGCTGGCTTCAGGAGTTATTCTTAGGATTATAACTAGTCCTTCTCCTGCTTTTGCTAATTGCTACCACATGGAGCAGTGAAGCTTTAGCAAAATGTTGACTCAGTATAAGTACCAAGATAGAAAACCAAAATGACTATTGTCACGCTTAGGCATGAAAGTCTTATCAGTTATGGACAAGAAAATAATTACTTTTTAACCTTTATTTAGACTATATTTTAGTTTCTTGTCCCTTCATGCATATATTCTTTTTTCAGTTATTTTGTCATTGGAATACCTAAATTAGTAGTGAAGTGCATAACCTACTGTTATTTGTTGTTGACATATAAGCTGTCACTGAATTTTAAAAGTCCATATTTTCCTCCACAAATAAGAATTTTCTTATGGTACACTGAGATCAGTTTGTCATAGTTCATTTTCATTAAGCTTGAAAAATCTCCCTTCAGTGAGAAGGTGATAGCAATTTTGTTCTTGATGTGGTGCAGCTAATTGTAGTTCCTGCTGGCCACAAAATCACAGGATTTTATAAAACTGCCAATGTGTGCTCTAAGAACCTTTTACTCTAATATCTCTGGTTCAGCCAGTATTTGCAGTTCCTGGCTGGTTTATGCCATTACTAATCATATGATGGAAGTCTCTTGGTCTTCTCTGCCTAAATTTTTTGCCATTTTCTTCTAACTCCAAATAGTAGTGTTCAATACAGGAAAGTTCGGGTATGGAAGGAATTTCTATTCTATGACCCGAATTTCTAAATTTGAAGTTCTGTTAACCTCTATTATTCTTGTGCCTTGCTCTGCTAGAAGACGGATGAGTGGCTGATACCCAGAGATCAGTATAAATAAAGTTCCATCAGCTTAGCCTATCACTACTGTATTCTTTAAAAACTTTGTTACGTATGAGTGCATGGCAAGTTCATACAGATTCTTTCTGTGAGCTTTACAAATCCTAATTCAGCAAGGGCACAGCAAAGCTAATGATTCCTTTATATTATCTAAGGTTCTCTACAGTTTGCAGAAGAGGGAAGAGCTGGCTTCTTGTTTCATATTACTGCCTTGTCAAAGTGGAATGTAGGTTTTCAGTGTTGACAATAAAAAGTTAATGTGCAGGTAGATAAATGCACACACAATGTGGACTTCTAAGTAGACAGGAATAGTGACATTTGATTCTTGGTTGATTCTTTTAGTTTCTAGGTAGATACTGAATAAAAAGTCTCATGACTTAAATGACAGATGAGTTAAATTACTGAACTTTATTAGTGCTGGTATTTTCTCAGTTCTTACATTTCAGAGTTCATTGCATGTTTCTGAAATAAAGCAGCAGCTAAGATTTCTGAAACAGTTAAATTTGTTTAAAAAAACAACCATGTTAAATAGCAGAATGCTTAAGTTAAAGAGAAGATGATATTCAAGGTAACAGAAAGGTGCTGATAAGTTTGATACTTAGAAGAGGGTTACCCCACAAGATTTATAAGACTAATTCTTTTCATGAGAGTGTGGGTGTGTCTAAGCCAAATTCAAACACCAACCTACACTAATAATGAGTAACAGTTAATGATGACTTCCATTTATCTCACAAGTGGCCAGCAGTGGCTAATGGGTACTCCTGTTCAACTTCACAAGCCATTTTGCAGTGGATATGGGAATGAGCTCACAAGACCAACCCCTTTCCCCTCTTATACTAGAGGTGCTAGAGGTAAGTGTGGTTTTGGGGAACAAGGGTGGGAGGTCATGAGATGGAAGTGATGTGGGCTTCTTAAATTTTTCACAAACCTCAATAAAGGCATGTGTCTGGGGATGGGCAAAGATTCAGTTGAATTCTTATTTTTTGCCCAAAGAGATTACCCAGTCCTAAACTGACATGCTTTCCTTGAACTGGGAGTCAGAAATCCCTTTTCTCTTCTGTTTTTCTGCTGCAGAAATTCCCAACATTCCCATTATGTGGGCTCCAGAGAGGGGTAAGCAACATCTTCAATCCCACCCAATCATTTCCAAACTAATTCTTTGCTAGTATTTTTTTGCTTTTTTAATCATCATCAGAAACAGTTTTTAGACACATTTTTCCCATTTGTTTGATTTTCTTGTGGATTCTCATATTTTTGTTTTATAGGAAGGTCCCATGGCCTCCCCAAGTGCTAGGGTCAGACTCATTTGCTGTTTCCATTTGTGTGCTATTCTCCTGTGGATTTTCATGGTTCACTCTGATCAAATGATATTACCAAAGGGTGAGCATCTAGATTCTTGGGACTGTTTCACTCATGATATCCTAAGTTGTTGAAAAAGCACTGCCACCCTGCTGCCCTGTCAATTGTTTGGCAGGCTTATGTTTTGTTCTTGCCGACAGTTGCATCTGATTATTGGTGGGCTTTGGTCTTTTTCTGCCTTGTCTATCTGGGGACTGCCTGGCATTCACTACTGTCTTATATTCTACCTGCTGGCTGTGTGGCATTGTCCTCCTGAAATCTTGGCCTTTTGCCTGACTGTCTGGCATTGCCTCTTGACCAGCTAATTGCTCGACAGTGACTACCTACTGCCCTGTCCATGTGTTGACCGGCATGTATCGCCTCCTTATTGTCCTTTCAGTCTGACTGTACATGGGCATTGGCCTCCTGCTGCCCTGTCTCCTGCTCCAAGTGCCTGGCATTGCCTTCCTGCTGAGTGCATCTGCTGACTTTGTGGAATTGCTCTTCTGCTGCTTGGCACACCTGCTGACTGTTTGGTACTGCTTTAGCAACTTGCTGAATGTTTGGCATTTTCCTCATGCCTTTTCACCTGATCCTTGAATACCGTGTCCCTTTGCTGCTCTTTGAGTCTGCTTACTCACTGATACTTGCTCTTTTGCCATCCTGTCCACTTGCTTTTATGCCTGGCATTTCTATCATATTGTCCTACCCATCTGCCTAGATTTTATTTCTAAATGTGCACAAGTCTGAAAGGATTAAGAAGAATTGTAAGGAATGGGGAAAAACTTGTCTGGCTCCTTCATGGTCTGATTGAGTTTAACATACCAGCCAAAAACTGATCTCAGTACCGGCATTCAGCTTTTTCATAGGACTACTCAAAACCCTTTCCCATCTTATGGAAAAAGAAACCAAACCCAAACCATACTGAATTGTATTTAGTCTTTGCTTCCATCACTTTATTCGATGGGTGTATTACTACAGTAATACTGTATTAAGTATTAGATTCGATAGTAATAAAGTACTACAACCCTAATATTACCTAAGGTATCTCAGAATCTGTGGAAGGTAGGTAATAACAGGAGGGAAAAACAAGCTGTTGTTCAGCCTCAGAAAGATTAAGGTTTGACTGTAGAGCTGTGTTCATTAAACACAGTGGATCAAAGAAGCTAAATAAGAAATTTTGCAGGTCTCTTTAAAACAGAGGGTTGCAGCTAATCTAAATAAACCATTGGATCAGTACAGTATTACCAAACTGAAGTGTGTCCTAATTGCTGCTTCCTACTCTTTCTGTACTGGGGGAATGGTCAATTGCCAGTTTACAGAAACCTTTTGTCACTCTCTCACAGATTAAGAACAAGGACTTGACTACATCTGTAAGGTCCATAGTAAAGGAATAAATCATTGTCACATCTTAGAATAAGAAGCAGGATTTCCTGCCTCTTCTTTTAATTCAACTCGTTTGACCTCTTTTCCTAGCTCTGCTGCAGTTTTTAGCTTATTATGACTATTTGTGGGTTTAATTGTGTTTTTGAATCCAGTACCAACTAGGAACCAGAGAAAACATTCTGTTGTAATGAATCCTGTCATCATTTCATAATAAATTCTTACTATACTTAAATAAATTGTATTTAATGTTCATTTCATCTTAGCTTTTAATCTCTTCAGATATATTATTACTGCTTTTGCTATCTTCAGAGGTACCTTAAATATGTGAAATTATGTGTAAGCATAGAGGCAGGGCAGCATCCCTTGAGTCAGAAGCAGCTTTCACCAGTGTGGGACCCGCTGTGGAATCAGAGAAAGACGCTGTGAGAGAGCACCTTGTTCCCATGTCCCCAAAAACAGCTTGCTGCTGTGGAGGATGGCTCCCAGGACAGTTGACCCTGTTTGGAGGAAGAGCTAGTAGGACCCTTCTCCCAGTTTTCACATTAACGTCTAGAAACCAGTTACCTTGTATTTTGCTCCAAGGAGCTGGTGGATGTGAATGTCCACCTTTATTTTACTCCTTTACCGTCTCCTAGGCTCTCCTGTCCTCTCTCTTCTCAGTCTTTCCAACCCTCACTTGCTTTTCCAAGCATATTTTTTTCACAACTTCATGAACTCTTAAAGACGGTAGGCTGTCAGTCTCTCACTTCCCACCAGCTTCATGTTGTTGAAGGGTGTGGTGACAAGAACAGGTCTCAGTGGCAAATCTCTTTCTCCAAGCTTTAACTCCACTCCCAGTGTTACTTTGATGCTTCCCTAGGCAGTTGTTTGAGAAGTATAGCAGTGGTTGGAAGGGAAGAGGAATATTCACTCTAGCACTGCAGGTCTGCAGGATACTGCTAGAACTCACTCCTTGTCCCAAGAAACACAAGTAATTTGTTCATGTATCATTTTAGTTATTTTTAATACAGTTTTTTTAAAATTAATATTACCTCCAAAATGTGGGGATTTTTTTCAAATAATATTCAAATTACAGAAATTTTAAATGCAGAAAAGCAGCAGAAGCTGGAGGAAAATAAACACTAAGCTTTTTCTTGAATGTATGGAATTTTCTTGGCTGAAAATTATACCTACTACAGAACTGATGCAGTGCTGTCTTAGGCAGCTTCACTGTAACATATCAAGTTAAATCAATTTTCCATGTGAAGTGATTAAGTTATGGTACAAATATTTAAATTAGTTTTAAAAGAATCTGTGGTAAATAAAAGAATAAATTTTAGGTTTTGTCTTATAAATGAGTCAACATTTGGTTAAAGAAATAATGGAAAATTTGCACACAAAGCCCTGGGAGTAACATCTTTTCTATCAAATCCCTGTAACAGTGATATACAACATTATTTTATCTTTTTTTTTTTTTTTTAATAGGGGTTTTGGGGAGGTTTTTTAAATCTTTTGTTCTTGTTATTTTCAGGAGGGGCAGGGAAGGATTTGAAGGTATTCATTAGTCTATCCTGTGCTAATTTCCAACCAAAAATTAGCTTTTGAAACAGTCATGAACAGTTACAAGTCTTTCCAGCTCACAGAGTTTCCCTTTCCAGAATAACTAAATTTCCTGTTATCAGCCCAGTTGTATCTCAGTTTTATTCCTCTTGTTAGACTCTTTTCCCTCCTTATTATCTCTGATAAAAAAACCCTGTTACAGTTCTCAAAGTCATTTCCTGAACTACAGTATCTAAATCCTACAAATTATTTGTCAGGAGAGAGAGTGTTTGTTGTATATTCTCTGTACTTCAATGCAATTTTTAATTTCCATTTATTTTTTTACAGTTCACTTTCTATATTCTTCTCTGTTTTCTAAAGGCATCCTTTCTGATGATAGCAGCATTGCAGCCCCTAAGCAACTAATTTCTTCAGTTGTTTCTGAAAAGAAAACAAATTCCTATCTAATACAGGTCTTTTGAACTCAAAAAGAAAGAGAGATATGTGATTATTTTTCTACCTTGGGATTTCCAGAAGCTGTTTCACTGCCCTGATCCATTTAATCACTGCTTTCACTTTCAGTTGAAGTTTTCCATTCTTTTAAGAATAATGTGTCTGACAGTGACTCATATAAAGTCGGAATTCAGATTTCAGTATGTCTGTATGTTGCTTCTGGATTTAGATTGAAAAATGTATTTGGTTAATTTTAGACAAGAATGCCTTAAATGATACATATTGTGCTAAAGAACATACATGCCTTTTGGTTCATGCTTGTCATCATTGACAAAGGCTTTTGCTGTTACAACTCACAAAACAATTTGATGAATGAATACTGATACAGAGTAAGTTCCAGTGTCTCTCCCGTGTTACCTCTTAACTTAGTTGGCCAATAGCTTTTCTTGGAAAAATGAGGAGATTATGTTGCATTAGGAGTATAGAAATTTGACAGAAAATCCCTTGCTTCCCAGCTGTTCCCCAGAGATCAGAGGGTCTGGGTAGTGTCAGCTTACTCTCTGACTGCAACCAGTTTGGCACTTTAAGTCTGGTCGCATTCAGTAAGAACTTTCATGAGCACAGATTTGCAAAGAGTGTAGTTCATGAAAGCAACGTTATACATTCTTGTTAGATTGACTATGATAAATACACTAGATCTACAAAATGTGAGTGTAGAACTCTATGTACAACTCTTCCCAGGTACGGTCCAAGGCAGGCAGAGGTGCAAATCTTATAGAGGCATCCCAGCTTTGGGGAGGAAGAGAGGAGCAAGCCTGTTGACTTGTCTGCAGAATGGGGTCATATTCTCATCCTCTGCCAAAGAGGATTTCAAATGCCAAATTTATACTTTTGGGAGAAGTGGAGATGAGATTGTAGTCAAATATCCAGTTGCTGCCTTTATAAATGGTGGGGGGCAGCCATTTGTATATGATGGAAGGATTTTGCACCCCTAGCAGCACCCACATTAATCCCTTTACCACACATCTCACAGCATCTCTCTTGGCTTTAGGTCTTATTCCTAAAGATGAATGTGCAAAGTAATGAATCAGAGACTGTTGCAGAATTGTTCCCCCCTGTACATTTTGCTGCTGTTTTGCCCAGACAGGTTTTAGATTCAGCCTGGAGAAGAGAAGGCTCCAGGGAGGCCCTATTGCGGCCTTTCAGTATTTAAAGGGGGACTATAAAAAATGGACCAAACTTTTTAGCAGGGCCTGATGTGATAGGACAAGGGGGAATGATTTTAAACTGAAGGAGGGTCAATTTAGATATTAGAAAGAAATTCCTTATTGTGAGGGTGGTGAGGCACTAGCACAGGTTGCACAGTGGAGCTATGGATGCCCCATCCCTGGAAGTGTTCAAAGTCAGGTTCGATGGGGCTCTGATCAGCTTGATCTAGTTGAAGATATCCTT